>JAASAO010003981.1:0-16309 GCA_017311375.1 Mytilus coruscus | reverse complement strand
AAATGAATGCAGAGTTGGACAAAATACCTGAAATAATCCCTGATATTTTAACAATTGGTGACTATTTACAAAACTTAACCTTTTGATATTTTTAAATGCACTTTTCTTTTCTCATATTCACATGACCAATTTGACCAACAGCTTGGGATACCTTAGCTAGCTTCCAGTTTTAGCGAGCACATTTTAACCCTGTTTTAAAATATCTGCTTTGTCCTTTGTTTCATAGCTCAAGTTATCAGTCATCATGTTGTCTTGATCAAGCATATGTTTTTGTGTGTTTAAATTTTAATATACACGATACAGATAGTTACAAAAGGAGGGTTGTGAACACCACAAAAGAATATGGAATATCTGTTTTACGATGGGTATGTTATAATTGTTGTAACGTACCGAATTAGACTTGCCACATGGTCTGTACTGACATTATAAACCCAATAGGTGCAACGTATAGAACAGGATTTGCTTACCCTTCCGGAGCACCTGAAATCACCCCCGTATTTTGTCAAGGTTTGTGTTGCCCAGTCTTTAGTTTTCTATGTTGTGTTTTGTAGACTTTTGTTTGTCTTTTCGTCTTTTTTCCTATTTTGCATGGCGTTGTCAGTTTGTTTTCTATGTTGTGTTTTGTAGATTGTTGTTGGTTGTTGGTCGATTTTTGCTGTTTGCCATGGCATTGTCAGTTTGTTTTCTATGTTGTGTTTTGTAGACTGTTGTTGGTTGTTGGTCGTTTTTTGCTGTTTGCCACGGCATTGTCAGTTTGTTTTCTATGTTGTGTTTGTAGATTTTTGTAGGTTGTTGGTTGTTTTTTGCTGTTTGCCATGGCATTGTCAGTTTGTTGTCTATGTTGTGTTTTGTAGATTGTTGTTGGTTGTTGGTTGTTTTTTGTTGTTTGCAATGGCATTGTCAGTTTGTTTTCTATGTTGTGTTTTGTAGATTGTTGTTGGTTGTTGGCTGTGTTTTGCTGTTTGCCATGGCATTGTCAGTTTGTTTTCTATGTTGTGTTTTGTAGACTGTTTTTGGTTGTTGGTTGTTTTTTGTTGTTTGCCATGGCGTGGTCAGTTTGTTTCTATGTTGTGTTTTGTAGACTGTTTTTGGTTGTTGGTTGTTTTTTGTTGTTTGCCATGGCATTGTCAGTTTGTTTTCTATGTTGTGTTTTGTAGACTGTTGTTGGTTGTTGCTAGTTTTTTTCCAATTTTGCATGGCATTGTCAGTTTGTTTTCTACTTATGAGGTTGAATAACCCTTTGGTATCTTTCGCCTCTGTGGTATTTTTATTATCAAATAATTTTCATCTCATTTGCTGGTCACAACTCAAGCGCATGTACTCAATGTATAAAATCAAGTCAGAAGATTTATAGATTTGACTTAAAGAACAATAATAACATTGAGACTAATATATCGAGGTTTCGAAAATGACAATTGTTACCGTACACGCATTTTTGAATAGATATACATGTATATATCATCAGTATCAATATCAAAGTACGACATTATTGTATAATATCAACAAAGGTATCCCTTTTGATTTGATGGTTTACTTTTACACATATTTGAGTTAATCATATTTTCCGTAAAAATGGCAATCACACCTGAATGTTCTTTTATTATTTCAGATGGTTCTATCCGTGACAAATTTGGACAAGAAATCTACCTGGCGGAAAACGACAAATGGGAAGTACCAGATACGGATTACACTCCTTATATGAATATTATATCTGCGTTGTGGCCTACACTTCGCCATAAAAATTATACATGGGCTGTCCTAGACTCGGAAAACCTATATAAGACAGGTTACTTAAAGAATAAAACGAAGTTAAACTTAGTGGATCCATGTTATCACCCTTCAACAATTAAATGTGGTCATACAGGTACAGTTGTATGTTAATTATATTATCAGGTTTACTTTGGAATTATTTGCTGACAAAACCAATGTGTATTTTATGACATATTTGTATTATTCTTTGCAGACCTTTGACACGGTTGAGAAAGTATGGGAACTCTTTAGAATTGTGATTTTCGAATTTTTCATTTAAAAAAGACTCTGCAAAATTATACCAAATCAACGCAATGTATCATCATAGCGTAAAGAAAGGAGTTTTGCATGCAGTACAGTAATCTTTAGTATTTAATGTACATAATTGTTAGTATAACTAATGGAAAGACGGACGGGTGTTCAGGTGTTAACATGCTAAAATTAAATTCTAAATTATTTTTTGAATTGTTTCATGTTTTGTGAACTGCCTTAGCAATAATGATCAGTCAACTTTAAATTTGATTAGCTATGAACGTCAATGTTCTGTTAATAACTGTCACATAGTCCGTTTCTATGTACGTTGGCGTTTGTTTTAGTAGCAGTTAAGTGTTTCTGTTGTTCCGTTTTGTTTCCTCTTATAGTTGATGTGTTTCCCTCAGTTTTGGTTTGTGACCCGGATTTGTTTCAGTTAAATCGATTTATGACTATTGAACAGCTGTATACTTTTATTGCTTTCTTATTATTGAACATGGTAAGAAGTCAATCAAAGCTTTTTTCTGACAAACAATATAACAGATATACATATACTTTTTGATGATTATCATTACATTCTTCAGTTTTAATCAAATACACAAACGTACGTAAAATTAAATAAATGTTGTCATTGAACGTAGGAGGACACGGCTTTCATAAGAAAGGAAGCAGATATCTGTGATTTAGTCATCAACCCAAACATGAAGCAAAAAAAATGTATTCTTTGTATCATAATTGATCTTTACAACAACACACTCGTACCATTTCGTTATGTATGACTGAATGCATATATGACTGGCAGTTAACCCCTCTCCCCAATACACACTCACAGTTCCCAAATAAAGTTAAAGAAAGTACAAAACAAAGCAAAGAACAGATAAATAATGTAATCGATTATTTATGCTGAATTAATGAATCTATATGATACATTCCATATTATTTCTTTAAAGTTACACGTATCATTTTGATAATAGCCACTTGGGTTTTCTCTTCTTTCTTATAGGTAAAACATACATCAATGTAAATTTCCAAACAAACGAAGAATTAGATCACGGCAAACGGTACATAGTTTGTATGCATGCTCCAAGAATAGTTAAGAAATATGAAAAATGGAATGAAACATTTCCTGAGATCAGTGCATGTAGCGATGGAATTACAGTTGACCTGACGCCTCCAAGACCTGGTAATGCTTGGATAGGTTTAGATTCTGCAGAAAGTTATCAGGTAAATATGATACAAAAAGGGGAAAAGGTACCAAGAAGTCACTCGAACACTGTAAGTTGAAGAAAACCAGACAATACAATGGAAGAAAATAATAGTTAAAACACACTACACAGAAAATAGAAATTAACCAACACGACTACCGATAAAGCCGGTGTTGAACTGAGGTTCTCGGGAAGGGTAAGCAAGTTATATTCATCTAGTAAACTGTTTGTGCCATCTAATATCAAAACATACTATAGCTTATTGACAAAGGAGAGAATCATAAGATACAAAGAAAAACTTTTCAGAGATACCAGGCTTATAATTTTGTACGCCAGACGCGCGTTTCGTCTACAAAAAGACTCATCAATGACAATCGAGTCAAAAAATGTAAAAGGCAAAAAAAATCATGAGGTTGAAGAGCATTGAGGGCTACAACAATCTGAAAGGTTTATGCAAAAACAGCTATGGTAATATATTCCTGTAGTATTGAGGTCAAGTAAGTTTAAACATAAAGATTTTGAAAAGAAGCAGAATACATTTAAAATGTTTGCAAAAAAAACAAAACATCTTGCTCCTTATGAAAGGGAGTGCTTGAATCTCACATATCACAGTCAGCTTTATATTAAGGATTATATCCTAGTGAGCTTGAAATTAAGGATTATAGCTTAAAAGTCTGCTCCAAATCTTTTCATGAAATTCACACTGATGGATGACTTAAAACTTAGAAATTGACACAGCGATGACGTTTCATGGTCATATATACTGCTCGTTCGTATTTATTCTTTTAATAAGTTACTTGTGAACGTTCACATTATACGAACATCGTAAAAGAAAGGATCAGCTCCTAACACAAACACTACTCCCGAAGAGTTGAAAGGACAACTGTTATAGCACATAAATTAAAATCACCACAATAAATTTGTTGAATGTGTCTGTGTCTCAGCTCACAAGGAACATTTTTGTGAGGTCTAGATCTTAAAGCACAACAATGATCGTTTGATATGTACCGAATGAGTCATATTCTCTATTGAGACATTTTGGCTGAGTCTGAATTCAAATGACAGGTGATGCATGCAGATAACAGGAAACGACTACTCTGTCGACGCAACCGGTAGATGTACCCCCACTTTAGGAGTGGAGTGCCGTATTCCAATCGCCTTGCTCGTCCTTCCGCCAAACCGTCGAACAAACATTTTCGTCACATTTTACCCAGAAAGTTCTTTACAAAACGACTTTATATTTGATCTGCAGTTTGACAGTGATGAGTTTTATCGACTGCCTACTTGGCAACTCGATCTGTCATGTGCATACTTTTTTGTTTGCTGATGTCTTAAATTATTTTGACTGCTATGTATGTTGAAAGAACTTTAATTTTTGCATTTTGTATTTCTTCAACAATGCTGAACAGGTGGACTTGAAATTTGGTCAGCATTTCAGCAGCGGTGAATTGTAACGTATGTGCGCTTTTAGGTCTCTCTAACACCTTCTCATTGATTTCTTATACTTAAAAGTACGAGTAGGATATTCTTAGCATGACAACGCGTACACTCTTGTTATGTATATTCGAAAAAGGATAAAAATTAGTTTGGACATATGTAAACTACAATTGCCTCCTAAAATATAGTGGAAAGCAATATCGAGCAATAAGATGTTATAGAATTTAAACAAAACCGTCGGCGAATTTAAATCATTTAACCTTTATTTATAACAGAATTAAAATGCTGTGCATAGAAATGACAGGACAGGTACTGAAAGTAACATAGACATTGACCTATAGAAAAGTCCAGATGCAACATAGTTTAGGATATTTAACTAATACAAAAAGGAAAATGCAGTCAATAATTAATTTACATTGTTCTATTCGTAATTCTGTAGTCCATGTTTTTGATGCCTTTTATGGACCTTGAAATTTATAGATTATCTTCATGGGTTTGTAACGCTCTTCAGCATTCTATATGGTTTTGCCTCCTAACTGTGCAAACATTATTCAATCGCCACTGATGAATCTTATGTAAACGACACGCACGTCTGGCGTCAACAATATAATCTTGGTATCTTTGATGATTTCTTATCAATTTTCAATATGTGTTTGTATCTTTGACACTATTGTATCAATGTATCTATTGTTCAGTGTGCTCTAGCGAACATTTCATTCTTTTGTAATTTCTTGTATGTTGGTTTCCAATTAGAGTTTCAAACTTAAAGGCTTCACTGAGATACATATATGACATGTTTGACATAATTTTTTCTAGTTTGATATGTATGAATTATCATATTTTATGCATATATGTTTTTAATTAAAAAAAAAACAGTCATCGACGTCAGATTTATATGTAGCCTGGGACTCATTCGTTGATGTAGAAGAATATGGTCAAGCTGTTCATAGTTCAGGGATAAAAGAGTACCAAGTTGGATTAGGTATGCATAATTTCTTGACACTACTCTAAAAACATATCTGTTTGTAACACGTCGTCATGTTTCGATTGTAATTCGTGCATGTATGTTTGACCTGTTCGAATTGTATGTAACACTGAAGAATTTGCACGCTCCGTTACTATAATACTTTATATGCATTAAATGATAAAGTTTCATTTGATAAACATATTTAAAGGTAGTTACCAATTGCAGTTTTTAAGCTGTGTCTAGTGTCTTTTTGTGCAATTTTGGTAAATACTTCTCTAAAAGGTCAGCAGATACCAATCAGGCATTACATTACATCAGTCGAAAAGAGACAAAAAATGGTATAGCAAAACATGGAATACAATCAGCTATATATATAAGCTACAAAACATTGAAAAATTGTAAAACAAATTGATTAAGCAATATAAACTGCGACAAACACCAGGGTTACCTAATGTTTGGGAGGATGAGGCATGTTATTGGTATATGCATCCATAATGACACTCAAGACTGGTATTAATCTTATGAAGTCAAATGCTTTCATGTATGTTCCTTTTTCTGTATATAAAATTCTGCTTTCTGCAAAAATGGCTACTTTTTTTTAAACAAGCGTCATTTCACATAGGCATATTAGAGCTTTCTAACATTATGACGAAAGGTACGAACGAACATAAAGGGAGCATGCATTACATTCCCACGAGAACACTTGGAGTCTTTATTTTATCCGATAACGGTCTTCTAATCTAAATAAAATGTATCTTTTATTTAAATTTCATCATATCGGAAATAAACACGCATTTAATATATGTAAATAAAGAAAAATCTTTTAAGATACACTTACGTCCGATATGTTGCTTATGTTATCCATGATTTCACACATTTACGCGGCAAGTGTTGAAGCATGCCTTTTTAATTGTTAACAGAGACTTAAAATACGACTGTAGTTTAAACCATTAACATGTTAATGAAATTCTTGCATTATGAAACTCTAAATTTAACGACAGAATTCATAATTATTTTTATTATTTAACGAGTATGCCATTATTAAATTGTCAACGGAGATCATCAAGATTTGCCAGACAAAAAAAATGTACTAAAAAAACCTGGGAGAAGGAAACAAAAAAATGATAAAGTTTTTCCCATATTTAATGGTTAAATGTTAAAAAGAAAATAATGCTACACTTGTGATTATATGAAGGAAATGCGAAACGGATTAAAACCTATACACCCCTTCCCCCACCCCCTTAAAATTAAATGTTCGTTGTCTTTGTATTCCTCAAATGATTATTAGTCTTTTTAAAAATAGTGATATCATAAGTTAATGCTAGACTTATTCGATCTTATTCTCTTAAACGTTGTTAATTTGTTTAAAATCATTTATTACTTGTGGATCAAGCAGTGATGCACTTAGTATTTACAGAAGAACACGAGAGAACATGTGAAATCCTATGTCAATTCCAAGGGAATAATTAACACACACATACACCCTCATAAACAGCTTTGATTTAGTCATAGGATACATATTTACGAGATGACAGCCAAACGCTCCAAACATTATAACAAACGTTTAGTGGTCCAAAACAAAAAAGACAAACAAGCAACAAATTATACTGAAAAAAAAACGGAAAGCTTAGGTCTCGCAGAAGGTTAATACGTATCTGTCACGAGTAGATACAGATCGGGTGCACCCACTTCTAAATCCGCCCTCGATCTCTAATTACAGATCAAACAATATGGATCTTGTTTCGTTCATTTACATACACATTTGAACACCTGGCTGATTACACGAGTCCCGTAATATATTTTGGGTGTTATTTTTTCAATTTTACTATTATATTGTATTGGTATTTTCTAAGGTTAGTTTATGAAAAGAAGATGTTTTTTTATTCATTTTATTTTGGGGGGAGGGGTGTAGTTGAGCACATTGTTTTAATGAATATTTTTGTTCTTCTGACGAGTTTGTGTTTAGCAAATTTTGTTGAGTTATCTCCTTCACCCTGTATATATATATTTTTACATCGTACGTCACGAAGTTCCTATGTTGCATGAATATCATTTTGAAATATGCCGTTGCATACAGTGTTTTAGTCCTTGGCTCTCGGTCATAAAACTTTACTCAGTACTCGGAGTACAAAATTTGTGCTCGAAACACCAAATCCAGGATTTTGATTGGTTGATTTCTGAGTCTGAGTACGAAATTCGTGCTCGAAAGTTTTATGACAGCAAGGCCTTAATTGGCAAATATTGAGGCGAAATGCCATCCGAGTCCCATGGCCGCCTTGATTAAAATTACATAAATTTTTCGAATTTTAAGAATAATTCAAAATGAAGGATCCCTCAAACGGGTCTTACGTATGATTCGTCAAGAGTAGTTCCTTTCGTACAATTGTAAGAAAGCTGTATTAAAAGTAGTCAGTTAATAACTATGTGTTTTATTTGATAATTTTACATTTGATCTTGTTCGAGTTGCAATATCATAAAGATTATTGATAAATGCATACACTTTTGTTATTTTTAAGGTTCTACAACTGGTGGGACAGATGTAGCCGCGTATATATCAGTAGGAATAGGCAATCACTTCACCTTCCATAATTTACGTTTACAGAACGGACACGAGTATTATGCAACAGTAAAGGGTATATAGTTTTCAAAACCCTTTATACATGAAAGCAAAACATGAAAACGCTAGTAAAAAACAGTAGACAAAAGGATTTATTTTTGTTGACCGTAAGCTCCGTAACTTTTCATTGAAAACTGTAACTGTCGAACCTATATTTCTTAGCTTCAGTTTGAAATGTTATGCCAGTGTAATCTCTGTGTCAAGTATGAAAATAGATGCAGATGATACCAAGACAATAACATAAGTCATAGAAAAACAGACAGCATCATGGCCAAAACAAAACAAAAAACGACAAAACGATCTACAGCATACCGCAAAAAACACTGAGCAACACGACTCCACAAAATCTTGGGTGAGTAGACAACACTCCACTAATGACCCCCATCGTGCTGGTCATTGCAAGTTAAAATTCGATCAGTCGCTTTAGGTGATGTCATGATCTAATCTAAGAAAAGACGGTGAGATAATGGCTTCTAAATTTTAACATATTTATGGTCATGTATGACACAGATATGTCAAAACGATTGATCATAGCATGTAGGTGTCTATAGAACTGTCGAAAAGAAGTCTTCAACTTTAAGATATTTCTAGAAATCATTTCTCCATATTTTTGTAATGTTGTGTACTGCATGTGTTTAAATATATATGCATGTTTATTCAACATCAAATTTTAAATCATGTTTTTTTTTACAGCAATTGATTTCTCAACAAGAAGTACTATTGTCAACACACATCCAGTTAGGATTGATAACACCGCTCCTCAAAAGTCCAGTGTGGCTATACAAATACAAGGAAGACATTTGACAGAACTCAGCGCAATAAATGCTTGGTAAGTTCATTGCATGTTTCCAATTATCAGCCAATTGCTGCTTTTGAAAGAATACCGTTTGTACATGCACATTTTTGACTGAAATGACATAATATAAAGGCGTTAAGTTTTTAAAGGTCTTATATATCTTGAATGAATCAAATACCTATTGACCAATTCTTGCTTTAAAAGGTCGTTTTATAATTTTATGAACTGTTCTGATCGTAGATATAATATCTATTAATAAATTTGAATAAATCGTAATACTGAAATAGATTTGTGATGTCATAATCATAAGTTGTAGGATCTGCTTACCCTTCCGGAGCACCTGAAATCACCCCACAATTTTGTGGGTTCGTGTTGCTCAGTCTTCTATGTTGTGTCTTGTGTACTATTATTTGTCTGTTGATCTTTTTCTTTTTTAGCCATGGCGTTGTCAGTTTATTTTCGACTAATGAGTTTGAATGTTCCTTTGGTATCTTTCGCCTCTCTTTTTTTATTCTTACATAATGTCTTTTAACTTACAATTAACGCAGACAAATTACAAAGTAGATAACATGTGCTAAAACATTTCAGTATGCTTCCATCATGGGGAATTTCAACTATACAATAAATTCATTTCCGTAAACATTATTTCCTTTTTTTTTCTTGGCAGTTGGACAGATGTTTTCACAGATATAGAAAGTGGAATAGATCACTACTTCTGGGCAATAGGTTCTCATCCAGGAGAAGGCAATATTATTCCATTCACTGTTACTACTTTGGATTGTGAAATCTCTGCTGAAGATACTAATATTGATATCCACGAGGGACATCCATACTTCATTACGGTCAAGGTTATTATTTTAAATTAATTAGACTTAGTATAGTTTTATAAACAAAATCATTTAAATACAGCAAGAACGTAAGATAAAAAGAAATACGCATACTTCATTCACAAAAAGAGTCGATATACCCACCATTTATTACACCAATGTTGATGTGTCATGTCTCCATGAAATGTCTTGAAATTTAGTGCTAATTAAGTACTCTATAGTAACATAATTTCCACAAAATTTATGCCGTGACATATATTTAAAGTTTCAATATGAAAATTATATATGTTATTTGTTGCAGTATAGGTTTCATATGACATTAATTTGTGTGCAAATTTCATATTTTGTCTGATATATTATTTATGTTTTACTCATTAGGCCGTTAATCGAGCTAAACTTGTAGCTATGGCCTCTTCATGGGCATTTATATTCGACATGTCACCACCAATAGCTGGTTATGTCTACGATTCCAATCCTGACAGTATTGAGTCGAAAATGAGAGATTTTGATTATCAGACAAATCTTCGTAAATTGTCAGTTTATTGGGATGGGTTTCATGACTCACATTCCACAATCAAGAATTATTATGTCAGTATCGGGACCTGTTCAGGTTGTCAGGATGTACTTAGAAATCAAGGAATTGGCATAGCAAATAGTAAGTAAAACTGAGTGAGAGAATATTTATGTTTACACTTATAACATCCTGCTTAATAAGGAATTTAAAACCGCTTTGATTTTAGGGTGCATTAACACTGTGCTAGAGAAAATAAACAGTATAATTTTTTTTTTCAAAATGATTAGATATAAAATCCCAGTAAAAGCCCTGTTCGTTTGCTTTTTGTTTTCTTACGTGATTTTATGTGTCATTTTGTGTAAGAATATAATACACCAAATCATTTCTTTTGCATGGCCAAGAAATATTTTTGAAATTGTATCGCAGAGGTTGTAGGCCTAGGGTAAAAGGAATTTTATGTCATATTATTTTATCAGATTTCACGCTTTGTCATATCCATCTGGGTCCTGGTATCCGATATTTTTCAACAATAACAGCCTGTAATACAGCAGATTTGTGCAAATCGGTTACATCAGATGGTGTTATAGTGGATAACAGTCCACCAACAAAAGGTGTCGTCATGGATGGGGTTATCTTTGATTTGGAATACCAATCTTTACGGTTTGTCAATTTTTATTTTGATATTAACCTCACGCATTCTCTTCCTTTCATATTATCATAAGAAAATATTATTACTTCTTAAAATTAAAATAATGACCATGAAATCAATGTATAATCCATACGTATACCCATTATCTATAGCATTATGTGCATTACATCTGGACAGAATTTATATATTTTGTGTTGTTTTCGAGACGCTGAGGACGAATCATTGCCGAAAGTGTCAAATTTGCATAAACAGTACTTTTATTTTTGTGTAAATTAACTATGTTTATATAAAACTAAACTCAAACCAAGCTACTATTATTGATTAATGTTATTAGGAATTACATATCTGCCAAATGGTATGGGTTTTCTGATTCCCAGTCAGGACTTGAAAGTTTTGCATGGAGAGTAGGTACAAAGCCTGGATTTGATGATATCATTAAGGCTGTACATTTACCGGTAACAGATATCTTAGTAGAACCGAATTTACAGGAAGATACATTACCACTGGGAAAGCGAATTTACATCACTGTCAAAGCTTATAACAAAGCAGGTAAATGTGTTAAAAACAAACAAGATGATTTTACAACGTTTGATTGATAATAATTAATGTTACTATCATTTTTTGTAAGCATTGTATTTGTTTTACGATAACAATAATGAAAATAGCACCAACAACAATGTCTTCATCGTTTAGATAACATAAACATTGAACTGTCATATTTTTTTTTAATTTTGTAAGGAATAAATGTATCACAATAAACTTTATCATGAGCAGCACCTGCGATAACCCCCTTTTTAGTGTGATTCTTGTTGCACAGTCATTAGTTTCTATGTTGTGTTGTGTAGAGTGGTGTTTGTGTTTTTCATTTTGTTTTTGCCATGACTAATTCTTATCTCTTCGAGTTTATAATGTATTTTTGGTATCTCCCGCTATTTTTGTTTATCATATTCAAAATAATTTTCTAATGATTTGATACATTTTAGGTTTAAGTGTGGAATCCACATCAAATGGTTTTTTGATCGACGATTCTCTGCCAGTGATTAACGTGAAACCCTTTCTGTCTAGAGATTTAGGATCAATGGTTGATGATAGCATAGTGTTTAGAAGCACATTAAAGGTCAAATGGGAAGTTGAGGACAGAGAGTCGTTCATTCAAAGACAATATTTATCTTTGACCTCACACGAAGGTGGGGAATTTAACTCTACGTCAACTGAGGTAATTATAGGAATCGCTTGTAAACAGAAGGGAGAAAAAACCAATTGGTAGCCGAAAGCAATGATTATTCGGTTTAATTTTAGTTTCTCAAAACGAGGCTTATGTATAGTCTTGAATGGATTGTCTTTATGAGAAATGAAAGAATTTTCTGCATGGAAAAAAGTCAACATATAACTCACATTCTTTACAAAACATCATTTTTAAGTCAGATGAACAACTTGATCCTTTCTTGCTTTTTTGGGGGTCAACAACTGCACAGAGTTTTAATTAAGATAAATATTTCAGCTTTGTGGAATGGTAAGAGAATATACGTTTGCACGACTTGAACTTCACGATGGGTGCAAATACACGATAAAATTAATAGCGTGTAATGGTGCCAAGCTGTGTGTTGAGTCTGAGTCCTCTGAGATAATGGTTGACAGTTCTCCACCTACGCCTGGTAAGGCACTCATTAGTTCTGAACAATTCTATTTCATCTATATTATTATATTTTATTTTTACCTGTTGATAACTAAAGTTTTTTCAGTTGTATTGAATGAATACCATACACGATAACCTAGTTTGTGAGTACAATATGATGTCTTTATCGAGTATATTCTTACAATATTTGTTGTGTTTATATATTGATTTAGCATACTATACTCAAGATCAAAGCTTAAGTTCATCAGTTTTAATTTCAATTTCAGATATACTTTTTTTTATATTCATTGTTCTGGTTTTTAAAAAAATATTGTATCTGTTGTAACGACCAAAGTATTTTGTATTATAAAACATAACAGAAATTGTTTGAAGGCGTTAGTACATATTATCACTTATAGGCAAATACAATATAAATCCTGCTCTGCAAAATGAAAGTATATTAACTTTCTTAAATGAAGAACAATATAATATGTTCTCAAAGTCAATTATTAAAAGTCGATTATCTTTAACCCTGATACTAGACAAAGTGTAATGCGTTAGTATGAAGATGCAAAAAAATGTGTACCTCGTTTTCATACAAGGTATCAAAACTTGTAAGTTATAAAGAGGCAAACATGAATGTTTTAAGTGAAAACACTACATGTTTATCTCACGAAATACAAGTAAAGCGTTATCCATAACCCATTGCTGACTGCCATATAATTCATAATTGCGAACACAGTTATAAGAAAACATACACATAATTGCTTGAACGATTGACCAGGAGAGCTTGAATACATTAGGTCAAATATTAATTTAAAAGATATAATATATATGGTTGAAATAATTTATCTTTTTCAAATCTTAGGAATGTTTGCAATCAATACTGACCATGCTGCAAATCTAAATCGTCATGTACATGGATGGATGTCGTGGTCTCAGTATAAACTATGGTTATCATGGATCGGATTTACAGATTTACATACAGGAATTAACAGCTATTATGTATCAGTTGGCAGTCAATACATGTTAAATGATTTGAATAAGGTAGCAAAAATAACTATTATTCAGTCTTTGAAATATTGTTCAATCATACAAATTAAACTAACAATTCACTGTTTTGTATTTCGGTGTAACTTCTAAAATCTAATCTACAATATGTATACGGCACTTAGTGCCATCGAAGTTGTCATCTCGTAGACCTGTTTACCATATCACAAATTTAAACACTCCAAACATTCACTTTTTTTCTGACTGGAGTAAGTGTTAACAATAGTTTCTTAGAAATAACCATTGTATATAGGTAGTATCATGTCTTAAAACAATTACATTTTTAACATTTTTACTACAGGATGTCTTTGGATCACCAGCTAAATTTCAGCACAACTCATCCGAATTCGATAAAGGAGATGAAGGTTTTGTTCAGACTTTTACAGTTGAAACAAAGAACTTGGGACAGTTTGACAATATTTTTATCAGTGTTTGGGCTGTTAACAAGGTACAACTAACACTACTGAATACTAATTCAATATTTTATGTTTTCCTTATTTCGAATGCAGTCTTTATGTAACATTTTTTATTGTTCAAATTTTACCGTCGAAATACATGTCTTGGGCCTCCATTTTGAAGTGCTGGAACACACAAATGTTCGAATAATACAATATAATCGAGAACCAAACTTAACCTACCTGAAAAACGCTGTTTCAAGGAGATTTTATCCAAATGTAAATTGTACCAATATTGAATGAACCTTCGATTTAAAAACTTTAACATGTTTTGTGATTAATGTGTCGTAGTTTTATGTGTAGTCAAATTAATACACCATTATACCTTCTGGTCAATCGAATTTATTTTAGGTTGGTCTTCAAAGTCCTATGATACATTCACAATTTAATTTGGTTCCTGGTGGATCTTTAGATTTAGTTAGACGTTGCTCAGCCCTAACTTGTCTTGGACACTGTGTGTGCGCTGCACAGGGACAGCGATGCCCATTGAACGGAAAATCTTGCGACATTGTCACTTTAGGTAAAACTTTGTTACTAATATTAGGTAAACTTTGTATTAAGTAATGTAAACAAAATCGTCCGGTTTGCTTGACTTTAATACTTTTTGCTAGAATTTTTGCATGAATGTAATATGCAAATGTTAAAAATTCTTTTGATAAGGCGATCAGATCATTGCCATTTTTTAAGACAAAGGGTTGTGCACATTTTTTACATCTGTATAACATGTATAATATTTTGATTCTCTCATGGTTTCGAAATTAAATTTTGGTTTCCTTTTGAGTTTGCCTTGGAGTTCGGTACTTTTTTTATCCTCTTTTTACCAAACCTCATAAGAAATTAACAAAAAACAGGCGTATAAAGGGCAAAAAGAAAAATGAAGTTGGAGACCAATGCGGGCTCAAAATTCCAATTTTGCTAAAGCAGCTTATGTTGAATTTTTTTAAATTGAGTTTGGATATTGCATTCACTCAAATCCGTAATATATATCGACACCAGTTATTTCATGATTTGGCTTCTACTACGTATGTTTTATATAATTTACAGGAAATAAGAACAGCTTACTTGGAGTTTATGATTTAACAAACGTAAATCCTACATCTAACGTTGATGATAAATCGTATTCCCCTTCAAATGATGCGATTGCATTCAAATGGAAAATAGTTCAAGCACAAGGATTATCGCCATTATGGTGAGTGAATATAAATGTATGTCAATGTTATGCAATGTAATAAAGTTGTAAAATTGAGATGTTGTGAATAACTGGCTTTTGGATGTCGGACTGTATGAACATTTGGCGAGAAATGTTCATTCAAGCACAAAAGACAAGACTATATCTAAATTCAGACCAGGACAGCTCAACCAGACCAAGTAAAACGCTTTATAGTAAATTTTATAACTTATATAAACAAAACAGGACTTCATTGATATCGTCTTCGATAGGGCTTTATAAAGATAAAAACGATATTTGTTATTTTTGTTAGTGAGACAACCATCCATTAAAGGACAAAAATGAGTACGTGGTAGAAATTCTTATAAGTATAGTAAGACAATTTAAATTGAGTTTTCAGAATGAGTAATTTACATATAACTAATTCACCCTTTAATTCAACAAGTGGTTTTTCTTTGAAAGTAAAAGTGTCAATAGAAAAAGATGGTACAAGCTTATGTAGCAAGTTTGTATTTCTGTTTTAATTTTTTACCTTTTTTACTACAGAATTATATTGTCAGCATTACACAGCGTCACTATATATTATGCTGCGCTTAACATAACCTGTATCGATGACATAATCCAATATCAAATTAGTATTTCTTTTGTCGAACCGATAAACATCACAAAATTATTTACCACGGGTACATGTTCATTTAATTGCCTTTCGTAGGGGCCGAATATTAATTTTTAAAATGACAATGCTAACAAACATAATAAAGCAATATCCCATCAACTGAGACTTTGCAAAAAGGGTTTTAAAAAAAGTTCTCCATAAAAAAAAGTATTAATGTGGTTTCCAACAGGCCGTTTCTCTATTTTCTCAATCAAAATAATTTGCAAGGTTTGAATGGTCGGCAGGGTTGTCGAAAGGAGATTCACCACAAGGAATATTTGACAATTTAAAAGATGATGCCTGGCACCATGCAGGACAAAATTATCATGCTATTCTAAATCTTAAAAGAGGTA
>JAASAO010003111.1:0-16279 GCA_017311375.1 Mytilus coruscus | reverse complement strand
TAAAGAGTAATGATCAATATACAAAGTGGTGATAGATATATAAATTTGTAATAGATATGCAGAGTGGTGGTAGATATACAAAGTGGTGATTGATATACAGAGTGGTGGTAGATATACAGAGTGGAGATAGATATGCAGAGTGGTGGTAGATATACAGAGTGGTGGTAGATATACAGAGTGGTGATAGATATAAAGAGAGATGATAGATATACAGAGTAGTGATAGATATACAGAGTGGTGATAGATATGCAGAGTGGTGGTATATATAGAGTGGTGATAGATATACCATTGGTGATATATATATAAAGTGGTGATAGATATGCAGAGTGGTGGTAGATATACAAAGTGGAGATAGATATACAGAGTGGGGATTGATATGCAGAGTTGTGGTAGATATACAGTGGTGATAGATATATATAAAGTGGTGATAGATATGAAGAATGGTGGTAGATATACAGAGTGGTGGTAGATATACAGAGGGGTGATAGATATACAAAGTGGTTATAGATATACAGAATGGTGGTAGATATACAGAGTGGTGATAGATATACAGAGGGGTGATAGATATACAAAGTGGTTATAGATATACAGAGTGGTGATAGATATACAGAGTGGTGATAGATATACAAAATGGTGATAGATATATAAAGTGGTGAAAGACTGTGATATGCAGAGTGGTGGTAGATAAACAGAGTTGTGGTAGATATACAGAGGGGTGATAGATATACAGAGTGGTGATAGATATACAGAGTGGTGATAGATATGTAGAGTGGTGGTAGATATACACAGTGGTGATAAATATACAAAGTGGTGATAGATATACAAAATGATGATAGATATACAAAGTGGTGGTAGACATACAGAGTGTTGATAGATATACAGAGTGGTGGTAGATATAGAGAGTGGTGATAGGTATACAAAGTGGTGATAGATATACAGAGTGGAGATAGATATGCAGAGTGGTGATAGATTTACAGAGTGGTGATAGATATACAAAGTGGTAATATATATATATAAAGTTGTGATAGATATGCAGAGTGGTTGTAGATATACAGAGTGGTTGTAGATATACAAAGTGGTGATAGATTTACAGAGTACAGATAGATATGCAGAGTGGTGGTAGATATACAGAGTGGAGATAGATATACAGAATGGTGAGAGATATACAGAGTGGTGATAGATATACAGCGTGGGGATAGATATACAGAGTGGTGATAGATATACAGAGTGGTGATATATATACAGGGTGGTGATAGATATACAGGATGGGGATAGATATACAGAGTGGTGATATATATACACAGTGGTGATAGATATACAGAGTGGCGATATATATACAGAGTGGAGAAAGGTATACAAAGTGGTGATAGATATACAGAGTGGAGATAGATATGCAGAGTGGTGATAGATATACAGAGTGGTGATAGATATACAAAGTGGTAATAGATATATAAAGTTGTGAAAGATATGCAGAGTGGTGGTAGATATACAAAGTGGTGATAGATATACAGAGTAGAGATAGATATGCAGAGTGGTGGTAGATATACAGAGTGAAGATAGATATACAGAATGGTGAGAGATATACAGAGTGGTGATAGATATACAGCGTGGGGATAGATATAGAGAGTGGTGATAGATATACTGAATGGTGATATATATACAGGGTGGTGGTAGATATACAGGATGGGGATAGATATACAGAGTGGTGATATATATACACAGTGGTGATAGATATACAGAGTGGTGATAGATATACAGAGTGGAGATAGATATATAGAGTGGTGATAGATATACAGAGCGCTGAATTTTCAAAATGCGGAGCAAATCCGAACAAAAAAATATGTCTGTCAAAATGATTCAACTTCCTCAACATTACTGTGCAATAAGATAAAGAAAATATGCAGTACTTTATGAAAAAACACAAAAGGCACAATACATGTCTATGGGATTAATTAAAAAAACACGTTTTTTGTACCTATAATGGTCATATTTCAATATATCATGATATATTTGAAATTTAATCTTTGTTGTGTCCGAAAGTACAGTAAAATAAAAGTATGCTCTTCCCTTATAATCGTTAATTTGTTTATGAAAACCTTGAATTTTGTTGATTTTTCATCAAACTTGATAGTGAAAGATCAGGCAACGCATTATTTTGTGTTTTTTTGTGTATTTTGTATTATAAAATGTGTCAAAGAGACAACAATCCGACCAAAGACCAGAAAAGGAGTCCACAGTGCAATAAGGACTTATAATATACCACTAAGGACTAAAAGGGGTGCTATACCATGTAAACAAATTTCATATCATGGTAGAGATTTATATTTAATGCATAAACTCAAATTTTTTCTTTGATTTTACCGAAAATCACTGAACTATAAGACACGTGTCAAATTACATAACTGATTACACTATTACCTTAAAAAAATGAAAAATTAATTATTTGCATAAGAAAATAACCCAGACATTAGATATATTTACCTTAAAAATATTTTTTTAAATTGTTAAAAATCATGTAATATTCATCGGCTAATAATTAAAGAAAAAATATAGAAAATTGTTAAGTGTTTTTTAAGGAAGGATAAACATGTTTGTCCAGAGAAAAATAGCCCCTCCCCATATGAATGATCATTACCTAAGTGGGGGCTTAAATTTGGAGACCGATCGCGAGGCCTGACTACCATAAACAACAGATGACAAACAGCAAACAGTAGATAAAACATTTGATATGTATGAAAGACGACGACGGACACAAAATGATTGCACTGATTGTATTGGTTGCTTAAACGTCCAGTGGCAAAACTTTCATGCATATTCAGGACGAGAAGTCGTTTCAGAATTATATTATGAAGTATTAGTATTACAAATGTTAAATTTTCTCAATATTTGGTACATGTTATTATCTTATCTATTTTTAATTAACTTGTACGAATCATATTTTTCTGACAAAACAAGTTATATCTTTTGCTTTAAATTAACACATACGATTCTGATAATATAAGGAACATTGTAACTTAAGTAAAAAAAAAAGATAATGATTTTTAATCAGTTGTTATGTAAGTTCGCTCGTGTCAGTCGCATCACTGATTTTCGGCAATATCAAGGAAACACCGGCACGTTCCAAATATTGTTCAACTACTCTTTTATTAGTGGTTCTTTTTCTATAAAAAATGGAATTCATGTTATTAAAATTCTATCTCTATCATAATATGAAAACAGTGTAAAAGTAACACCACCCTTCTTGTCTTTAGTGGCATATTATAAGTCCTAAGTGCACTAAGGAGTTCTTAGCAGTGTTTAGACGTACCGACAGAAAACGACCGAAGGCCACCAATGGGTTTTCAACAGAGTGAGAAAATCCCGCACCCGAAGGCGTGTTTCAGCTGGCCCCTAAACAAAAATGTATTTTCGTTCAGTGATAATGGACGTCATACTAAACTTCGAAACATACAAATATTTCATGAATTTCTGAACATAAGCAAATGATAAAAAAAAAAGTTAAAGTTACAAATTAAGGCAGATAAAAAGGGGGTTTGTCCTGGGGGTTGGAACCCTTTTTTTGACGATCAATTCTTTTGAATGGGGACACATGGTTGGAACCAACCCATTTTATCCTGAGTTGAGAACCCTCTTTTAAAAATGGCTGGAATCGCCACTCTTTTAAAATGTAGCAATTTATAAATATTTTTTTTTTATCTTAATATATAATATTACGTAGAATTATAAAAATCGACGAGTTTTATAATTTCACAACACTCATTGATATTGGAAATACACTAAACGATATACGATAATTAATTTATTTAAGACAAGGAATGTCTAGTAAAATTGTCGACCAATCAACACGGAAAACGAGATATCTAAAATTTGTATACCCTTATATATTTTCATTATCATACATCAATTTTAAATGCAATTCCAAATAATATGGCTTTGAGAATCGTGTATTAATACATTCGTCAATGAATCATTCACCGTGCGTGTATCGTGCGTGTATCATTCATCATTCACCGTGCGTGTATAGTGTGTTCATCATTCATCGTGCATTGTGCGTTCATCATTCATCATTCATTTTTCGTTAATCCTCCGTGTAACGCTCATCGCTCATCGTGCGTGTATCGTGTATCGTGCATTCACCGTGCATTCATCGTGCATTCACCGTGCGTGTATCGTGCGTGTGGTCAGTTTGAATTTTAGAAGGTCTGAATGCACAAAAAAGATCCATTTCGATTTGAACCTGCCACAATCGACTGTTTTATGAAAATTTGTCTATTATTTAAATCTTTACAAATATCTCGAAGCTCCATACTATAAGTCAAGTAAAAACACCTACATAAGATGCATAACATTTTAAATTATGCATCTTTATTAAACTTTTAAAGCCCATAGAAACAGATGTAAACAATTCAAATATACCGATTTTGCTTTTTACCTTCTCTAACAAAGAGTTCCATTTCTTTTGGGTTTCCGCTTGAATTGCTATCAAATTACCAGAATATAAACTATGAATATTGTTTTCTTCAAATCAGATGCAACTAGCGGACACAGAGTTTTCATGTCAATTTATAATGACTGCACGATCTCCAAGAACGACTGAGTAATAACTTCTAGTACTTTTTTCCTTAATATTTATGATTTTATTTCTCGTGTTTCGTTTTTCCCGATGTTTATTTTCCGTGCAACGTTTTTGCTATTTTTATTTCACCCTCATTAATTTTTCACTGCGAGCCGTACTTTTCCAATCGGCTGTGAGCAGACGGAATAATTACGGTTGACATACTTAATTTGAAGGCCTGTTACGAATGAATCCGACAATAGATATAGGCGTGTTATACACCATTTTGTAGATAATTTAATGTAAATTTACGACATAACAAGTTTCAGTGGGATAGACAACCGCAGAATCGAAATATAACGGAAGTTCGCGAGCGGGTGACATTTCTCAAATATGCGAGTTAAGTACCTCGTGTCATATTAGAATATATAGGTAAAAAATTTCAGAGATAAGTGCCTGTGAATAAAAGCTATTTTTTACATACTGCCTGTCGTCTTTTCTAGTTTTTATGAATAGAAATCACTTTGTATATGTAGCACTTATTTGAATTTTAACTTTCCTTTTAACTTGTCAATGAAAAATATACGATAAAAATATTTGACTTATTTCCAGAGCTTGAGGTAGAATAATATGCCCGGATAGGGTGACATATCTTCTTGTGGTCTTTTACCATGTGAACTATCATGTTGATATTCTGATGGGTCAGCGCGTAGGTCTAGCACAATACAAGTTTTATTTTAACATCACATTAATATATGCTAGTCCTGGTACTTGCCACTGGATGACTTGACCTAAACAAATCAATTTCTGACTTCTTACATGTCTTTTTCTCCTCTTACAAAGACAAACAATTCAATGTACTGCCTTTATATTTAATTTTATAAATAAATACTTTTATACTTTTCAGCAATTACAGACTGAAGCACTAGAAAATAACTAAATTTCAAATAAGGTAGTAATATGAGCTTGCTTTGTGTCTTTTATGGTTAAAATTATTTCCGTACTCCATGTATACCTTACAACAAAATTATTTTTATTTACCTGTGTACGTTATGTTATTTGGCGGCATTTTGTCCAAGGTTATGCTTGTCTTTCTGAAATTGTTTACATTTAACTACCTTTTTTTAATTAATTTTGTATTTACTTTGTGTCATAGATCAAATTTATTCGTTCAGTGTTGTTCTCTTGTTTTTGTTAATATGTCTTTTGATTGAGTTAAGCCATTTCAATTGATATTTTATAGTGTGTCTTTCTATCTAGTGATGTTACACTATTGTTTCAGGACTTTTAGGTAGGGTGAAGGTTGGCGCCTATTAAAACGTTTAAACCCACTGCATTTGTTTGCAACTGTCCCAAGTCAGGAACCTGATGTTCAGTGGTTGTCGTTTGTTGATGTGGTTTATCAGTGTTTCTCGTTTCTCGTTTTTTATATAGATTAGACCGTTGGTTTTCCTGTTTGAATGGTTCTACACTAGTCTTTTTTGTGGCCCTTTCTAGCTTGCTATTCGGTGTGAGCCAAGACTCCGTGTTGAAGGCTGTACTTTGACCTGTAATGGTTTACTTTTACAAATTGTGACTTGGATGGAGAGTTGTCTCATTGGCACTCATACCACATCTTCTTATATCTATTTGGCAATATGTTCCACAATTTCCTCATTTTTTCCATTTTTCGCACATTGTATTAATTAAATAGAACATGTTCAGTGTTACTATTGTAGGCTTTTGTCTTTTTTTGAATGATCAATTGAAACAAAAAGATTGATTAGTTTATAAATTCCCTGAATAAAATCAGTGAATCTGTAAAAGATCTTAATTATTTCAGTGATTTTACAAAACTCCTGAAATTCACTGTAATATATACACACTAGGATAAATAACATCCACATTTCTCAAGTAAAATTTGCTGAAAGTTGCATTTGTAGACCAATCGGCTGAATCTAAAATACATTTCCTACTAGCAACATTGAATAAAGCCCATGAAAGTTCCTTTGCTCTCGTACAGTTTCAAATCTTTATTTTCATATGCCAGTTTGATTGTATTGACTAACCATATTGAAATTGTTTGTGAAGTTACTGGTTTAAAAGGTTTTACAGTTGAAAAGAAACGTTTCCCTTCATTTATATGTTTCAAATATATCACAATGGCTCTTTTAGGATCAAGCTTTTTATTGTGTTCAAAATGTGGCACAACAATTTTTGTTCCATAATGATTTGGTCTGTCTTGTTTTGACAAACTTGGTCTCAAGAAAAAAGTCCTTTCTTTTGTACATTCACAAAATCCTCTCCAATTTTCAGTGCTTGAATGTCCGAACATCTCCTGAACGTTGTGATTGCTGTAAAAAAATCAATTTTATAAGTTAACCATTTCATATAAGCTTTCAATAAAGGTTCAGAAGGGGACAGTTGTAACATGTCCAAATCTATTAACAAATCCCATTCCGTGACTAAATTTACTTTCGGAGAGGTCTAGCATTGAAAATACCTCTTAGTAGTCTAATAATATAGGGTGTTGTCCGATTAGAACATTATATATTGGTGATAGTAAAGAATATAGCATGGACATATAACCTGCTATAGTGCGATATTGTAAACCTGAAGTGTACAAATGAGACAACAAATATGCACAGTCTGCTAGAGTAGCTGCATGGGGATCTATTTCCAATCACAGGACCAGCTATTAAATCTTTTCAATTTACAAGCATAGCCTTGCTGTGTGCCCGATCTCCATGGTGCTCTTAGAAGTTATCTAGTTTCTCTTCTACTTATTTCTTAAATTTTTGCGGTGGGCATCCAAACTGTCAGCGTGAACACTTCGGGATTTGGGTGATAAATGGTTGTTATTGGTTGTTTTTGGTTGGTAAAGTAGATTTTGGCAATGTCTTGGTTGCAGTTTTATTGGCCACATTGGAGCTATAAGAATTAGTCGACAATTGAACTGTTTGTATTTTTGATTTGGAAAGACGATCTGCTGGAACATTTAATTTCTCCGCTATATGAGCTGCTCTTAGTGTTAGATTGTTTTGTATTGTAATTTTCATTAGACACTATGTCATATAACAAAGCTGTACTGACTTGGTGCACCTTTGCTTGTTCACATACTGAACGACTGTTGTGATGTTGCGTTTGAGAAATGTGGTATTGTTTGAATTACAGCCTCAATTTCCAACAGATTTGTGTATTGTTTCTGTTCTTGAACAGACCAAAAACTTGAAAAATCTGACGGTTCTTGTGACCCCAAACCCTGTCTCTAAACCATCTGTTATTCTTTCATAATATCCTGTTGATCACTTCTAATATGTTGGTGTCCCATTATTATATGCCGGGATTTTATATCTCAACATAAACAGCATCTTTTTTTCTCAATCACATCGGGAATGTCCCGGGAAGCAGACGGATGATTCCTTGCTTAAGATACATATCCAAGGAAATTACAAATCGGCAAACAAATGTTCCCTGCCTATTACATTCTACATAAAAACCTGTATCTATTTTCAATTATTATTCTACAGACCTTGAACCTTGAGTTTCTTATGATATTATCGTTTTACATTAAAATATCAAATATATATCAAAGTGATATTTTTTATTTTAATCATTTACTCGGTTTTCAAAGTTGAAATCAGATCTCGTTTAAATACTATTTCCGGATAAGTGCTACTTCCTGCTACATGTATATAACTGTCAGCTATTACCATAGCTACGAGACGTGCTCCATACACTTACGAATTCATTTGAAGGATTTAATATTTATATTCATTGTGAATAATATATATATAAATGGTCTGATGAAGAAACACAGTTCATGGATAGTGAGTAAAATACTATTACCACTATAACCTTAACTATAATATGCATCATACTTATGAATAGAGAATGAAAATGGTTTGACAATGTAAGTGTAAACAGTAAACCAGTCAATTCGAAGGTATGATTTTTGTTTTACAAATGATACCCATAATACAAATGTACACGATATTTCATATAAATATCCAAGCAAAAATAAACAAACGCAACAAGTATAAGTAATTATATTACATGTATGTTTCACGAGAATTCTTTAGTTTGATTGGCTAACAACAATCTCGCGTCATTCAAAATGCAATATTACATTCGTAATGACACGTGTTTCTACAAAAAAGTGCACAAGTAAACAAAAGAAAAACTTGATATACTTTTTGTTCATGGTCTTATTAGCATACAAATGTAATTAAAGGAAAGGAATGCTTCTTTTAATAATGAATGCTTCTTTTTGTAATTCAATTGGGGTGTAACAGTGTTGATCGTGCACACATTTTTAGAAGGAAGCGCTTCCGCTTACCGTTGGTAAATGAAAACATGAAAAGGCAATTGAATACAAAACAACATTAATGTTGATAAAGTAAACGAACAATTGTTAAATGTATAAATGTCTAAATATGAAAATATTAGTTTAGTTGATCAAGGTAGATGGTATTGTAGTGATATTACGACTGTTCTATTGACTGCTGCAAAAGACACTTTTGGGTCATTTACTAAAAATTCTAAAATCACTGGCAGGAAAGGGAACTTTTCAAACAAAGATTGGTTTAATAAAGACTGTAAAAAAGTTAGACAAGAATTTCGAAAAAGCCGAAGACTTTATAAACACTATGGATCTAATTTATTTAAAAGAAAGACTTCGACAGTCTGAAAAACATTACAAAAATGTAATGGACGAGAATATCAAAATATGTAACGAAAACTTGCGCACTAAGATGAAAAATATGCGATTCAAAAACCCAAGGGAATTTTGGAAAATTTGGAATAAAGTAAAGCATAAAAAAATTGTGATATCACCACTGAGTCATTGTTTAACTTTTTAAAGATATGAACAAAAATAATTATGAGGTAGATACTTATGATATTAATAATTATGATAGCCAAGAATTTTCAAATTCTATGTTAAAAGAAAGTATAACAGCCGAGGAAATATTGAAAGCTATAAAAAATATTAAGAATAACAAATCGTCGGTTGACGATATGATTGTAAATGAATACATTTCTTCTTCAATTGATTGTATGATTGTATGATTGATATTTATGTGTATATATTTAATATTATTTTGATTCGGGTATTCTACCCGAGGA
The DNA here is from genome assembly GCA_017311375.1 of Mytilus coruscus. Lineage (NCBI taxonomy): Eukaryota > Metazoa > Mollusca > Bivalvia > Mytilida > Mytilidae > Mytilus > Mytilus coruscus. The sequence continues at coordinate 6,618 of JAASAO010003111.1, read as the reverse complement.
ATGGATAATAGGTAATGTCATACCAATCTTTAAGAACAAAGATAGTAATACCGAACCACAAAATTACCGTCCTATTGATCTTTTGTCTTGTCTTGGTAAAATTTTTACTTCTATTTTGAACACTAGATTATGCGATTATCTTGATGAGTATTCTATTTTACTAGAAAATCAAGCTGGTTTCAGACATGGATATTCAACTACTGATCATTTATTTTCATTACATGCACTATTTGAGTTACTTGGATTAAGGAAGTAAAAACGTTACTGTGTCTTTGTGGACTTTGAAAAGGCCTTTGATTTTAATCAGGAAACTTTTATTATTTAAATTTTAGAGAATAATATAAACGGCAGATGTTTTACAAATGATACCCATAATACAAATGTACACGATATTTCATATAAATATCCAAGCAAAATAAACAAACGTAACAAGTATAAGTAATTATATTACATGTATGTTTCACGAGAATTCTTTAGTTTGATTGGCTAATAACAATCTCGCGTCATTCAAAATGCAATATTACATTCGTAATGACACGTGTTTCTACAAAAAGTGCACAAGTAAACAAAAGAAAAACTTGATATACTTTTTGTTCATGGTCTTATTAGCATACAAATGTAATTAAAGGAAAGGAATGCTTCTTTTTGTAATTCAATTTGGGTGTAACAGTGTTGATCGTGCACACATTTTTAGAAGGAAGCGCTTCCGCTTACCGTTGGTAAATGAAAACATGAAAAGACAATTGAATACAAAACAATATTAATGTTGATAAAGTAAACGAACTATTGTTAAATGTATAAATGTCTAAATATGAAAATATTAGTTTAGTTGATCAAGGTAGATGGTATTGTAAGTGATATTACGACTGTTCTATTGACTGCTGCAAAAGACACTTTTGGGTCATTTACTAAAAATTCTAAAATCACTGGCAGGAAAGGGAACTTTTCAAACAAAGATTGGTTTAATAAAGACTGTAAAAAAGTTAGACAAGAATTTCGAAAAAGCCGAAGACTTTATAAACACTATGGATCTAATTTATTTAAAAGAAAGACTTCGACAGTCTGAAAAACATTACAAAAATGTAATGGACGAGAATATCAAAATATGTAACGAAAACTTGCGCACTAAGATGAAAAATATGCGATTCAAAAACCCAAGGGAATTTTGGAAAATTTGGAATAAAGTAAAGCATAAAAAAATTGTGATATCACCACTGAGTCATTGTTTAACTTTTTTAAAGATATGAACAAAAATAATTATGAGGTAGATACTTATGATATTAATAATGATGTTAGCCAAGAATTTTCAAATTCTATGTTAAAAGAAAGTATAACAGCCGAGGAAATATTGAAAGCTATAAAAAATATTAAGAATAACAAATCGTCGGTTGACGATATGATTGTAAGTGAATACATTTCTTCTTCAATTGATTGTATGATTGTATGATTGATATTTATGTGTATATATTTAATATTATTTTTGATTCGGGTATTCTACCCGAGGCATGGATAATAGGTAACGTCATACCAATCTTTAAGAACAAAGGTAGTAATACCGAACCACAAAATTACCGTCCTATTGATCTTTTGTCTTGTCTTGGTAAAATTTTTACTTCTATTTTGAATACTAGATTATGCGATTATCTTGATGAGTATTCTATTTTACTAGAAAATCAAGCTGGTTTCAGACATGGATATTCAACTACTGATCATTTATTTTCATTACATGCACTATTTGAGTTACTTGGATTAAGGAAGTAGAAACGTTACTGTGCCTTTGTGGACTTTGAAAAGGCCTTTGATTTTAATCAGGGAAACTTTTTATTATTTAAATTTTTAGAGAATAATATAAACGGCAAATGTTTCCGCATTATACAAAATATGTACGAAAATGTAAAATCACGCATTATATTTAATGGTGAGAAATGAGAGTTATTTGCTTGTGAAATGGATGTAAGACAGGGAGAAATTATTTCCCCTACTCTTTTCGAAATATTTCTAAACGATTTACAGCTTTTTTTAAGGCAAAGATGAACTGGGTGTTAGCTCTATCAGTGATGACCTTGAACACGAGTTGACAGTATTTTTAAAAATATTTATGTTATTATATGCGATCATATGCGGATGACACAGTGATGTTTTCCGAGAGTAGTGAAGATTTACAAAACATGTTAAATGAATTTTGTGATTATCGTGAAATATGGCAACTAAAAAATAAATATTAATAAGACAAACGTTCTTATATTCTCTAAAAGAAGACAACTCAAAAATATTTAGATTTTTTATACAGAATAGAGAATTAGAAATTGTAACTGATTATAAATACCTCGGTATATTTTTTGCTAGAAGTGGTTCATTTCTAAAGATCCGAAAATGTATTTGTGAATAAGCTACAAAAGCAATGTATGGTATATTAAAAAAGTGTAGACAAAACAGTTTAACTACAGAATGTCAGTTAGACATATTTGAAAAGATAGTTTTACCTATTCTTCTTTATGGTTCGGAATTTTGGGGATTTGAAAATTTTGATATGATAGAACGTGTACTTTTAAAATTTTGTAAGCTTGTTCTACACTCAAAACATAGTACACCTAGCTGTATTGTTTATGCAGAATGGGTAGATATCCTGTAATTCTTAATGCCAAAGTGCGTATGATTAGTTTCTTATGTAGATTACTGTGTGGTTAAGAATCGAAGTAAAATTTCATGTCTTTTATATAAACTATTGAATATTAATTTTCACAACTATGGTCTTAATTGTAATTGGATATTATTTGTAAAAAATGTTTTTGATACTTGTGGATTGTCAAATATCTGGTTGAACCAATTGTTAGATAAATGGGTAATTAAAAGTATTAAGTTGAAACTTAAAGACCAGTTTTTTTTTTTTTTTTTTTTGCAGAATTACCTACGCGAAATTAACACTACTCCTAAATGCTTATGTTATAGAATTTTTAAAACTGATGTTAAATTGGAAAGTTATTTTTCCATATTGTCCATATATAACCAATTTTTATTGTGTAAATTTAGATGAGGAAGTCATCGATTACCTATTGAGACTGGAAGGTGGAATAACATATTCAGAAACGATAGGTTGTGCCATCTTTACGAATCAAGAGACTTCGGCGATGAATATCATTATGTTATAAAATTGAGAATGGAAATGGGGAATGTATCAAAGAGACAACAACCCTACCAAAGAGCAGAAAACAGCCGAAGGCCACCAATTGGTCTTCAACACAGCGAGAAAATTCCCGCACCCGGAAGCGGGCTTCAGCTGGCCCCTAAAAAACATGTGTACTAACTAGTTCAATGAAAATGGACGTCACACTAAACTCCAAAACATATAAATGAACTAAAATTAAAAAACATACAAGACTAACAAAGACCAGAGGCTCCTGACTTGGGACAGGCGCAAAAATGCGGCGGGGTTAAACATGTTTTCTGAGATCTCGACCCTCCCCTATACCTTTAGCCAATGTAGAATAAACAAATAAACAGCAATACGCACAGTAAAACTCAGATTAAAAGAAGTCCGAGTCCGATGTCAGAATAGGTAACAGAAGAAACTAAGCAAAATGACAATGATACATAAATTAACAAAGGACTACTAGCAGTTACTGACATGCCAGCTGCAGACCTCAATTAAACTGATTGAAAGATTATGTCTTCATCATATGAAAATCAAGCACAATCCCTCCCGTTAGTGGTTTAGAATCATACCATCATAAAATATATGAGAAGAACATAACCCGTATCATGCCAACAACTGGTTTTAGAATAAATGTGTTTATTTCCGATGCAAAGACCCCAAGAGTGAATCAATATTAATACATAAATATGCCATTTTAATGACCTGACAACAGTATCGTAACTACATCCCTTCTGAATAAGTCTGTTTAAAGGTTTGGTTAGCTTTTGAGGTGAATGTTTACATTTTTGTGCTTTGTATAGAATATTATCATAAAAGATTAGATGTGAAATACCTGAACGTATAAGATATCTGCATGTTGATTTATATTTACGAATGATGTCCTTGAACCGATGATAAAATTTAGTAAATGTTTTGAATAGTTTGTGATTTCGAAAACCCTGGTGTAATAATTTTTCAGTAATACAGAGGTTTCTTTCGTTAAAATCAAATACATTGTTACATACACGAGCGAATTGAACAAGTTGAGATATAGAAACACCATAAGATGGTGACAAGGTAATGTCACCATCTAAAAATGGATAATTAACAACAGGAAATGATAAATCATCTCATGTAATGCAGTACTCTAAATCAAGACAGGGAGAGGTTGTTACCGCATTATTGTACATTTTGTCCAAATGTATATAAATGTCAACAGTTAATGAGCTCTAGTAACTATATTGTTCTTGAAAAACTATGTAGATTTATAAGAATTATAAATGTGAGGGTCACTCCTCCTGGTTAGTTTGCAATTCAATACATATGTAAATAAGAAGATGAGGTATGAGTGCCAATTAGAAAAGTCTCCATCCAAGTCACAATCTGTAAAAAGTAAACAATTATAGGTAAAAGTACGGCCTTCAACACGAAGCCTTGGCTCACACCGAACAGCAAGCTATAAAGGGCCCCAAAATAACTAGTGTAAAACAATTCAAACAGGAAAACCAACGGTCTAATCTATATAAAAAACGAGAAACACTTATGAATAAAGGCAACAGTGGTATACCGGTGTTCAAAAGTCATAATCGATTGAGAGAAAAACAAATCTGGGTTACAAACTAAAACCGAGGGAAACACATCAACTATAAGATGAAAACAAATGAACAACACTGAAGTTCAACAAAAACAAACGCCAACATACATAGAAACGAGCTATTTGATAACAACTGCCATATTCCTGACTTGGTACAGGACATTTTAAGAAAAAATGGTGGGTTGAACCTGGTTTAATGGCTAGCCAAACCTCCCGTTTTATGACAATGTTAAAACATATATCGCTAAAATGACAATATTACGTGACAGAAATACAGCATAAACACATGTAAGAACATTCATCACAGAGAAACGCACAAAAAATGATATAATAGTCGACACAACATTCAAACCGCAGAACAACAACGAACATATTCCATCAACGACATACACTACAGGATATCAAAAACAGTGACGCGCTTGAACCACACCAACAAACGACAACCACTGAACAACAGGCTCCTGACTTAGGACAGGTGTATACAAATATGTCTGTTTTGTTCACATGTGCTTTGATATTTAATGTAACTGTTTATATATATATATATATATATTCTCTGTAACTATGTAATTTGTAGTTAATGAAAATACAATTCATTCATTCAGATTCGTTAATCCAATCACTGGGACTTGATCTAATAATTAAGTGCATTCGGATATCTAATTACGGAAAGTTATTAGTTTATCAAATATTATTTGATTACTGTAAAACAGTTATGTTTCGTTATTCTAAACATCTTTAATTTTGGCGATAGCCTTTTAGTAAAGGAAAGGAATTACAAAGATTGACTACTACGTTTATATCAGTATTACAAAATAAATTCTCTTATAGAATACTATGTTTCGGTTATTTTACTATGTAGTAAACACAATAAATTAACCGCTGTTGGTAAAATTTTGACATATAATTGGTATTAATTCCATTTAAAATTAAAAGGTTCATAGACAATATTCAATTCTCAATTTCTGTTCATAGTGTGTTAGCCAGTATTTGACAATTGCATTTCAACTTTGTATTGGTTTAACTCATTCAATAAATCAGGTTTATCTGTTTGTTTCTTATGAAACTTTTTAAACTGATAAATATAATCCCACTCAGCTTTCAGATGCAGATACAATCTTTTCCGGAGACTTATCTTTCGTTCGACTTTTAACCGTCTTTATTACTTTCTTAACGCCAATATGTCGTTATATATGTTCTATATACAAACTAAAATCGAGGAAAACACATCAACTATAAGAGGAAAACAACGGAACAACAGAAACACTGATGTGCAACAAAAACAAACGCCAACATACATAGAAACGAACTATTTGATAACAACTGCCATATTTCTGACTTGGTACAGGACATTTTAATAAAAAATTGGGGTTGAACCAGGTTTTATGGCTAGCAAAACCTCCCGCTAATATGGCAATGTATAAAAATATCGCTAAAATGACAACACAACGTGACAGAAATACAGCACAAACAAATGTAAGAGCACTCAGCACAGAGAAATAAGTATAATAAAGAGATAAATAATATAATTGTCGTTACAACATGTCAACCACAGAATAACAACGAACATCTTCCATTAACGACAGCACAGGACATCACAAACAGTGATGTATTTTTGTAACGAATATATATTCTTGAAATTCATACAATTATTTTCACAATGCTAGTCCGAACAATTATCATTACTATGACGGTATTGAAAATACATATCATTTCTGTATTTGTTGTACGCATCAAATGTTTAGTATTATTTCATACTTTGTTTTTTAGATTTCTTTTTTAGTAAATAAAAGATATATTTAGAGACATGTTCACTACTTTCACACCATTTGATTTTTGTGTGGAGAATTGTATTAATGCAAATAAAAAATTTCAAATTTTATTTTCCATG
>JAASAO010000507.1:0-30699 GCA_017311375.1 Mytilus coruscus | reverse complement strand
TTACATAAACAAACGACAACTACTGTACATCAGATTCCTGACTTAGGACAGGTGCAAACATTTGCAGCGGGATTAAACGTTTTAATGGTACCAAACCTTCTCCTTTTTCTGAAACAATAGTATAACATCACAACATAGAAAACACACGATAAAACATCAATTGGAAGGCTTAACTCAATCAAAACGTAAATTAACACACTATGAACGAATAAATTCGATCTGTGATACCTGAAACACACATAGTTAATAAAATATTAGGGACAAACATTCAAGGCCAAAAAGCAAACAAACAAGTCCAAATAAAGCCATGGCAAGACACCACCGCGAAATATTTAACCCTTAGAAAATAATCACTTTTGAAAAAACCGGTTTTCATAATATATACAGGTAAATGAAAATAACTTTGTAGTTTTAGGTATACTTTTTCTGTCTATATAAAATCTTCCAATAATTAGGAATACCAAGAAAGGTCTGTCATATAAATACCTAATTTAACACTAGATACATAAGGGTAAATATCAACAATAAAACTTCCTGTTCAGATTAAAGGAGAATAATCTTGATGTTCATACAAATGTAGTATGAAGAAGTGAAAATTAGTAGATATTCCAAATAATCAAAGCTGGTATACAGACAAGATCCATATTAATATAAAATAACAAAAAGTATTAAAAATAGTATCAACAGGTCGAATTAAAAGAAAGTACGATTTGAGAGTACTAGCAGTTACTGACAGCTAGTTAAAAGCCAAAACAATTAATGATAAAAATCATGCATCAGAGACTAAAATCAACTAAAACACATCCCAGGGATTTAGTATTTTAACGTCATGAACAGTCAGAGAAGACATGACTTGTGCAATGCCAAAATAAATGTATCGACAGGTAGTAGGATAGTGAGGAGCTACTTCTTAAGAGATAAAATTAACGTGTGTGTCTCTAAACATCCCGCCTCAAAAGAAGATACAACTTAGTTATGTTTTAATTTGCTAATGACAAAATCGATATTAGTGCCAATGTAAACTATATTCAGAGATCTAATTACAATATTGGTACGATAACCCTTACTTATAAGTTTGTTTAAAGGTTCGATGAGTTTACACGGATCACATAGTGATTTCCTCGCTTTAAGTACAATATTACCGTAAAATTTAGGATGAAATACCATTTTAATAAGTTTTCTACAGGTACAGCCAAATTTACTAATCAAATCTTTGTATCTATGAAAGAATTTAGTAAAAGTTTTAAGTAATTTATGGTATCGAAATCCCTGACACAATAATTTCCCAGTGATGCATTGATTACGTTTGTTAAAATCTATGACATCAGAACACACACGGGCATACCGAACGAGTTGGGATATATAAACACCGTATGATGGAGCCAAAGGCACATCGCCGTCTAAAAATGGAAAATTAACAATAGGAAATGAAAAATCGTCTCTTTTGTCGTAAATTTTAGTATGTAGTTTCCCGTTAGAAATTGAAATGTCTAAATCTAGAAAAGGGCAACTGCTGCTGTTAGATTTAGTTAAAGTAAGTTCTTTTGGGTAAATTTCGGAAGTATATTTAGAGAACTCTGGATTATTTAACGAAAAAATATCATCCAGATAACGGTAGGTATTGTTGAATGTATCAACTAAATATAACAATGATGGGTCTTTACTGAGTTTGGTCATAAACTGAGATTCATAGCAATATAGAAATAAATCTGCTATTAAAGGGCACAGTTAGTGCCCATAGAATACCTACTACCTGACGATACACTTTATCGCCGAAACGTACATAAATGTTATCTAGCAGAAAATTTAAAGCTTCAATCATATCCTCACATTTCCAGTAAGTGTATCTAGCATACTTTCCTTTTTCGTTACAGAAAAAGGCTTTAAACGAGTTACAGCAAATAAAATTACAATGAGATTTTTCGAAAGACCATTTTATCAAATACAAAAACTTTTTCTTTATAAGATTGTGTGGAAGTGTAGTGTACAGAGTAGAAAATCATAACTGTCAACAGAATTATAAGGACCATCAAAAGCATGTATTTTATCTAAAACCTCTAAAGAATTTTAACACTCCAAAATAATTAATACCATTATTTTCATAAGCCTTATTACAAAAGTTAATAACCAGTTCTTTGATAGTAGTAAGGGAGGTAGTTAGAAGAACTGATAGATTAGTAGTAGAACACTTACTCGATGCGGAGATGAAACGGAATTTAAATAGTTTTTGTGTAATTTCGGTAACCAGTACATGGTAGGGACTTTCAAATGTTCGGAAGATGCTTTAAGTTGGGTAGTGGCAGTGGTATGCTTGTTAACGATTTGACTCTCTGTGGTGCGAACGGACCTGAATGTAGAGGAATTGATAATTTCGTTTTGAAGAACTTCCGTGTAGTATATGCGTCACACCACCACTACATTATTGGCTGCCTTGTCTGCCGGTACGAACACAAACGCTCTGCGAGTACCTTGAGTTTATTTTTATTCTTGAAATGGGAATATCATGGATCCTATTATTAATTTCAGAATTGTTTTCTAAATGAGATATTCGAATATTAACAGTATTCATAATTTTATTCAAATAACTGTCTAAAGATTTTTATCCGATTTTCACGTTTGCACCAATTTTTACAGTAGGCAGACAGAGCGTCTTTAATGACCTGACGACACTGTTTCCAATCTATTATAGATGGAGGACGGTATTTCGGTCCTTTCTTTAGAAAAGTTATGACTTCACGGTCTTCGACGATGTTGAGGTCTCCTGTAATAACATGACCATAGGGAACATATATAAAACTAGATGTTTCGCAGTCTCAAGTGGAAGGAACATTATTTTCTATATTGACGTCTGATGTAATTGACGTATAATTAAAATCAAATTTCTGCTCTTTTTTTATAAGAATACGAAATAATGGGTTGTTCTATATTATCAAAATATGGAGGTATTAAGTTATATACGGAAGAGTCATTGAATATGCTAGACAAATTAATAAAATCAATACCTCTATTTATATATTTTAATTTAAGAAAATGTCGTTTATGATTTTCAGGTTTATCAATACTAGGAAATAGCCTGTGATGACAAAAGGCTGTAATAATACGGGTGTATTCATAAAACGGGCTAAAAAGAAATTTTATCACACTCCAGAAAAATAGTATATAATTTACTTATAGGTATCTGACCCAGTTTGCATAATACTTGATGTCTACCATTATTCTTTATTATAGATAACAGATCAGCAAGTGTATAATTTATACGATGTTTAATACGTTGATTACGGTTTTGCGTTTACCATGAGACCTATTATATCTAAGTCGTTTATCAACAATATTAATGACATCGATAGAAGTTTTAAATATGTTCCCTTGCCCTAATATTTTGTCATTGAGACCGAGAGGATAAGCTGTTTGAAGTCTTTTATCCAAAACAATTCGCGAACTTCGCGTGATTTTTCAAACTGCTTGTGTGATTCTCCTGGTTGTTTCTGAACGGTTTCGAGGGGTTGGAATTTTATATATTTAAGATTGTGATTATGCTTATTTAGATGTTGATATACTAAACTTTTGAATTTTTGGGTCTACGAAAGCGGTAGAGATGTTCTTGATTTCTTTTGTAATACTCTCGTCCCGTCTGTCCCACATATTGAATACCACACTTAGGTTGGGTTCAAGTTACCACATATATTAGGTTTTGAGTTTTCAGGTAATATCACAGGAAAAGGAGAGCGAAAAGGTTCTCCGTTCACTGTTGACCGTATAGTATTTTGAGAAGTTAATCTAAAACAGGTTAGTCATTTTTGGCATTGCACGGAAAATTTGTGGATATCCACGTGCATTTTGTTAAATAATCTGGCTGTAGTAGCATTACCAATACGTTTATTTATGCACGTAGATAACCTACAAGATGTGTTGTTTATAATTTTCTTTCCATTCCGTAAAATCATGATTATTAAATAGGGTATAGGAACAATACAAAAGACCGGAGGTTATGACATTGAATGAGGATCACAGTTACGGAATAGGGAATAATAGGGAATGCAGTAAAGAACTCTTACCAAAACTGTTATAAAAGGCCCGACGTAAAGACTTAAATATAACAAAACTGACATATATAACAAACACAGGGCAAAACAGAGGTTGTAAGAAATCTTAGTAAAACCATAGCTGGGGCAATAATAAAAATAGCAGGCGTGGATGAGTATCAATGCATCCAAACGCCGTAATATTGAATACACAATAAAGGTTTAATACTAAGATAAAATAAACATGTGAAAGCTCTCTCACAGGCAAACAACCAATAACTGAAAATATAAGGGCATACACTACAAGCACGGGGACACATTCTGCATCCACACAGCACGAGTAACAAACCCTGCAGTAAATAGATATAGGAAGATGTGGTGTGAGTGCCAATGAGACAACTCTCCATCCAAATAACAATTTATAAAGTAAACCATTATAGGTCAATGTACGGCCTTCAACACGGAGCCTTGGCTCACACCGAACAACAAGCTATAAAGGGCCCCAAAAGTACTACTGTAAAACCATTCAAACGGTAAAACCAACGGTCTATTCTATATAAAAACGAGAAACGAGAAACACGTATAAATTACATAAACAAACGACAACTACTGTACATCAGATTCCTGACTTAGGACAGGTGCAAACATTTGCAGCGGGATTAAACGTTTTAATGGTACCAAACCTTCTCCATTTTTCTGAAACAATAGTATAACATCACAACATAGAAAACACACGATAAAACATCAATTGGAAGGCTTAACTCAATCAAAACGTAAATTAACACACTATGAACGAATAAATTCGATCTGTGATACCTGAAAGTAAATACATAGTTAATAAAATATTAGGGACAAACATTCAAGGCCAAAAGCAAACAAACAAGTCCAAATAAAGCCATGGCAAGACATCACCGCGAAATATTTAACCCTTAGAAAATAATCACTTTGAAAAAACGGTTTTCATAATATATACAGGTAAATGAAAAATAACTTTGTACTTGTATATAAACATTAATTTTGTGGTTCTCGAGAACCAATATAACTTAATTTTGATATTCAACGTGTTATGTAGAGGAACAACAATCATAGTGCTGTTATAAATACTCAGGTGTATCTGTCATCAAATATTGACCGACGTCGTAATAAATATTTATTGGTAATACATCAAAATGAATATCTTATTTCTACCTGCCTATGATTGTAGGTTGTGATTTGTTTTAATTTCTGTCTTGATGTCTCGATTTTAATCTAAGATATAATTATTTATTTACATGTAGGACAACAAAAGGATATTTCATTTACAAAGAAAATTTTAAGTTCAAAGGTTTTGGAAAGGAACATTTCGAATTTGATGGTGACAGGAAAATACGTTGTATGTGTAATCGAATTACCCACCTTACCCGATATACACACACATAAGTAGCATTGAAACGGTCTGCAACATAAACTGAATTTGAAACAATAACAATTCCATGTAATGAATTGGCTGATGGTAGTTGTGAATCTGACCATTAATTAAATTTCGTCAAATAAAGACATAGAAATACGCGAAAGTATTTTCGATACCTAATGTGTATATAGTCATTTATAATTTAAAAGAACTCTGAAGGATATGTACTAGATTTTATAACATTTCCCCTGATAAAACTAACGTATTGTAAACGAGGTCACCTGACACACTTATTTTCTACAAGACGATTTATTCATTGTTTAAGGAACGATAACACATTTAACAAAAATATGGCTTATAAGACGACACGAGTTGTCTTTCTTGTACAAAATACTGTTCCAGATAAAAGACGGTGAAGACGTAAGCATTTATAATTAAGACGTGGGAAGGCGACGATTGTCGGATGAATATAATCAATAGATGATAATAAAATAGCATTCTAAGATTAATAAATTATGGAACTTGTTAGCAGTACCCAAAAATATTTTTCGGACATATCAAATTTTATTTTTTCATGCATAATTATGAAATTCAATAATATTCAAAATTATGGGCTCGCATAACTTTACTGGAAATATTATTTAATCTCATAATATTATGGATTTTCATAAGCAGTCGAATTTAGCCAATTCCATAATATTATGGAGTTCGCTAAGTGCCCTGACTGTTTGTTTTGTTTTGTTTTGTTTTTCATTGTTTTTTGTTTTTTGTTTTTTTTATCGTTTTAATGAAATCCAATGAATATTCCTTTCCAATGACTCTCCTGAAGTTCCTGATCCTTTTTCCTTTTCTGACTTTTCGTTCAGATTCAATTTGCGTTTCATTCCTCTGCTTATGTTTCTTTTCTCTAAAGTTCCAGGTGGTCCTAATTGACGTTCTATATTTTCACTAGTGTTAAGACCTCCACCGTCAATTAGTTTGGTACTTTTATCTACCCGTAAGGATCTAGTCTGTAATTTCTCATACTTATCATACGGTAAAAGTATCATTTTCTCCATAATTTAGGATCCACAGCACTCAACAGCAAAACGATGACCGATGGAGCACGATCAAGAACTTTTAACGTTTCCTTCCTAGTTGCAGTTTTCCTCCTAGGTTGTTAAATCTTTTATATTTCTTCAATTTCTTTTTATTCTCCGGAGATAAGATAACAGTTCCTTTTATCACGTTGTGGGCTATTTCACTAACGCTCTCAACTGTAATTTGTCAATAGTTTTGAATAAAGCTTTTCTCTGTAGTTTGAGCTAGTTTGTATCAATTCCAGAAAGTGAGTTTGATTTTCTAAAGTTTGCTCATCTTTCTCTTGCTCATCTCTACAGTCTCTTATGAATGTTTGGGGACGTAAATGATAGGATCTTCAATTGGAAACACACGAGTCCTCAGTCTGTAAGTATCACTCACGTGCGCCGCCAGATCAAGAACTAAATAGCCAAAATGGCTTCGAGTTTGCATCTCGATAAGCTTCCATCAACAGATTTCTTCTTCCCGGATAAATTTGTAATCCCAACATAGATATTTGAGATACATCCTCAGGTTTTCATTAATTTCAAGTACGTCGTGTTTAATGCAATGGTTCTAGCTTTACTGCCACTAAGGTAGAGGTTTTGATTCAGGAAAATACAGGACAACTTTCTTTGGTGGCATCCTAGCGTGAAAATGAGTTCCATCTCCTGATTCTTCACAACTTCATGTCCCAAATCGTCAACCATCACGAGACGATAACGCTTTTCCCGAGTAAAATCATCAATTATATCAGACGTAGGAATCCCCTTTAAAAAGGTTATCCCTGGAATAGTCTTTTCCATTTCACCAAAAAGGTCTTGATGTATACCGTAACAGTAAAGTATTTTATCAGGGGGATCTTTTCCATACATCACATTCAAGTGTTGCAGCAATTTAAATATGAAGCGTGTTTTCCCACTTCCGGTCTGTCTACTAATCACCAGGCTGGAGCAGGAAAGGAACGGAAAAATGATCACTATGATGATGTATATATTTTTTTACTCCTCTCTGATATTTTTGAACCTTTTAAAGTTGGACTGGGTAAGGCATATCCTATCGAACTACTCAGTAACGAGATCCAAAGTTCACTCTTATTGTTATGTATCGTAAGGTTAGCGATTGACGTAATGATGATAACAAATACGACACACATCTGGCAGAAATATACAATCTCTGATTTAGGACATCGACTTCCAAGAAAATGCCATTTTTCACTTTGCTGACTATCAACTCTTTCCATGCTAATTTGTCTGTAGACAAATTAATTTCCCTCTCTTATCAATTTAATCACTTTACTATCATTTGCCATTAAATTCACGGAACTGAATTTTTTCATAACATCCTGAAAGGACTCGTATCTGTAACGCGAACGGATAAAATGAATGCAATATAATCCACAGGTAATGCTGCCTTATGGCTGTAATTTATCTGGGGTATACAAGTACTGCGGTCCATTAGCAATCAATACGTTTTAAACCTTCGTTGATACCTCTCCGGTTTTTCTCAAAGGGAATCAAAAATTCACTCGGTCCAATCTCGGGAAATGAAAACAATCCAATGAGAACCCAAGTCTGAACATGGATCGGTGTTAACCACGTAGGACTGTGGTCTTCTTTCAATAAATGCTGGTAATTCATCAGCACAAAATACTTTAACCGGATATTTCTGCAAGATTTCTTCCAGTTCTAAGTTGTTCATTGTAACAACACACTCCTTGATTCGTCAATCTGTAAAATCCTTGAAACTTTCCATACATCAGTATAGTTACACTTTCTGATAAGGCAGTTCCAAATCTGACCTCGAGCCTGCAATCTCCCTTCGCTTGGTATTAAAATCAACGTTTTCGTCTACGTTTAATACATATAGGACATATCCACCTGAATAATCACTTAAAGAAATATCTACATCCTTTTGTATCGCCGTCAAGGTCCTATATGCTTCCACCACGTTCCGACCGAGGAAATTAGGTTGAAGGGCTTTGCCGGATACGACTGCCCGTCTACGTATAGAGCTATGAAAATACAATCAAACGGTTTAAAAATGAAACGGTGACCTCTTATAATCTCCTTCATAGGCTGCGCTGCGGACGAGGACCACAATTAATTGCGACGGAACTTCTCCCATAAACAGATTGTTTTGACTATGACTGTATTCTCCTTGGACACAGATGCGATCTTGAAACTACTGCTAGGAACTAAAGGAAAACTACTCGCCGTTTAGTTCTTGAATCAATAACGCATAACATTATATAATTTAGGGTCATCTTCATTCACCAATGAAGTGGAGTGAAATCAGGTGCCTGGAAAGGATATCCATGTCATATATTGTATATACCATCCGTACTGTTATTATTTTTGTGTCCATCCAGTAATGATGGAAGGTCTCTTATGGCTGAGGAAACAATATCAGATTCAATTGTTGACAAAAATGATCATTATTATCAATCAGCCCATGACAGCCACCATAAAATGTCTTGATTACTGACTTTAATTTGACTGATTCATTGAACTGTTCAAGAAGATTTAGAAAAGGAGTTTTTTCGATGAACAAAATTAACGTACTGAAAACTTGCTCTATAGTAACGTATTCCTAAAGTATTGATAATAAGGGTCACCTGGAACTGTTGATGAAGCTTACAAAAACCAAAATGATGTCCTCTCACAGCACGGTATGTGTTTATTATAGATAAACTATATTAATTAAAAAAAAACATGTATATATATGTAAGCTTTCTTGGCAAGTTCCTAATCTTAGATTTAACTTAGTATATACCACTTCCGCATGATTTGTGAGATCTGAACCTTCCCCCCAAGACCTGTAGCAAATTAACAAACACACAGTTATACGTACCGTATAATCTATTTAAGTGTAGGCTGCGTCCACAGTTTGAAAAAGCAACAAGATAAATTAATTAAAAGATTACGATCGACGTAAAAAAACAAGCGACTACTTGCAGTTATTAACATGCCATCTTCAGACCTCCGGTAAACTAAAAGATATATAATGTTTTAATCCTATAGAAAATCATACGAAATTCCTCTCGTTAGGGTTTCAGAATACGTTATCATATACTATATTGGAATACTATAACCAGTGACATGCCTTAACTGGTTAACAGTCTTCATCAGACAGTATGTTTGGATGTATGTTGACGTTGCTTTTGTAATAGTTTAGTGTTTCTGTTGTTCCACTGTTTTCCTTTTGTAGTTGATGTGTCTTCCTCGATATCAGTTCGTTACCCGGATTTGTTTTCCCTGAATCAAGTTATGGCTATTAAACAGCGCTATACTGCTGTTGTCTTTATTTTAGTTAAACTGTTTAGATTTCCGATCCCATTAATAAGACACGAGCTGGTCAGAATGTTTTAAAAGTGCTGTACAAACTTTTGACATTAACAGAATATCCCTTACTAATACAATAAAAATCAAAACCAAGGAGTAAGCAGAGACTCTTAAAATCAAATGGCATTTACAAAAACATTGAAAATAAAGAACCAATAACACTTACTTAAGAATGAAGTGGAGTGAAATCAAGTGCCTAGAAAGGATGCGCATGTCATATATTGTATATAACATCCGTACTGGTATATCTTTGTCCATCCAGTAATGATAGAAGGTCGCTTATGGCTGAGGAAAAAATATCAGATTCAATTTTTGACACACTTTCATCATAATGGTCAACCAGCTCATGACAGCCACCATAAAATGTCTTGAGTACTGACTTTAATTTGACTGATTCATTGACCTGTCCAAGTGGATTAAGAAAAGGAGTATTTTTCTATGAACACAATCAACGTACTTAAAACTTGCTCTATAGTAACGTATTCCTAAAGTATTGATAATATATTTTAATTCAGATTTACCTTCTGGTACCGTGAATAAGGATACAGTTGACTATAACAATGTCTGTTCACAGCAAGGTATGTGTCTGTCAAGATAAGTTATATTTATTAAGCATAAAACCATTTTAAAGCTTTTTCATTTTTGCAATTATTAAAACCGAAATCATAGAAATGACAGAGTATCGCTTTTTTTTCATCTAACACAGTAATGCCTTGTTTAAAAACAAATTGGAAATATCTTTTGCAATATAGATAGGAACTAAAGGAAAACTACTCACCGTTTAGTTCTTGAATCAATAACGCATAACAATATATAATTTAGGGTCATCTGGAACTGTTGATGAAGTTTATATAAACCAAAATGATGTCTTCTCACAGCACGTTTTGTGTTTATTTTAGATAATAATAAGACATGAGCGGGTCAGAATGTTTTAACAGTGCTGTACAAACTTTTGACACTAACAGAAAATCCCTTACTAATACATTTAAAATCAAACCAAGGAGTAAACAGAGACTCTTAAAATCAAATGGCATTTACAAAAACATTGAAAATAAAGAACCAATAACACTTACTTAACAATGAAGTGGAGTGAAATCAGGTGCCTAGGAAGGATACGCATGTCATATATTGTATATAACATCCGTACTGTTATATTTGTGTCCATCCAGTAATGATGGAAGGTCTCTTATGGCTGAGGAAACAATATCAGATTCAATTTTCTAGAAAATTTATCATAATTATCAATCAGCTCATGACAGCCACCATAAAATGTCTTGAGTACTGACTTCAATTTGACTGATTCATTGACCTGTTCAAGAAGATTTAGAAAAGGAGTACTTTTCGATGAACAAAATTAACTTACTGAAAACTTGCTCTATAGTAACGTATTTCTAAAGTATTGATAATATATTTCAATTCAGATTTACCTTCTGGTGTGGTGAATAAGGAAACAGTTGACTATAACAATGTCTGTTCACAGCAAGGTATGTGTATGTCAAGATAAGTTATATTTATTAAGCATTAAACATTACTAAAGCTTTATCATTTTGCTATTATAATCTTAGAAATCGTAGATATGACACAGTGAGGCTTTTCTCAGTTAACATAGTAAAGCCTGAAGTAAAACAAATTGGAAATATCTTTTGCAGTATAGATTGGAAATAAAGAAAACTACTCATGTTCAAGGCACAACTATAACCGTCGATTTAAAAATCAAATAACAATCCGTTTACTCTTTGTTTCAATAACTCATACTATTATATAATTTAGGGTCACCTGGAACTGTTGATGAGGTTTACAAAACCAAAATGATGTCCTCTCACAGCACGGTATGTGTTTATTATAGATAAACTATATTAATTAAAAAACATGTATATATATATATGAGCTTTCTTGGCAAATTCTAATCTTAGATATAACTTAGTATATACCACTTCCGCATGATTTGTGAGATCTGAACTTCCCTAAGACCTGTAGCCAAACACACAGTTATACGTACCGTATAATCTATTTAAGTGTGGGTTGCGTTCACAGTATGAAAAAGCAACAAGATGAATTAATTAAAAGATTACGATTAGCGTTAAAAACAAGCGACTACTTGCAGTTATTAACATGCCATCTTCAGACCTACGGTAAACTAAAAGATATATAATGTTTTAATCCTATAGAAAATCATACGAAATTCCTCTCGTTAGGGTTTCAGAAAACGTTATTATATACTATATTGGAATACTATAACTAGTGACATGCCTTAACTGGTTAACAGTCTTCATCAGACAGTATGTTTGGATGTATGTTGACGTTTGCTTTTGTAGTAGTTCAGTGTTTCTGTTGTTTCACTGTTTTCCTTCTGTAGTTGATGTGTCTTCCTCGATATCAGTTCGTTACCCGGATTTGTTTTTCCTGAATCAAATTATGGCTATTGAACAGCGTTATACTGCTGTTGTCTTTATTTCAGTCAAACTGTTCCATTAATAAGACACGAGCGGGTCAGAATTATTTAGCAGTGTTGTACAAACTTTGCACACTAATAGAATACCCTTTCTAATACAATTAAAATCAAATCAAGGAGTAAATAGATACTCTAAAATTTAAATGGCATTTACAACAACATTACAAATAAATAAAAATAACACTCACATAACTAATAAAGTGGAGTTAAATCAGGAGCCGAGGAAGGATAAGCATGTCATGCATTGTATATAACACCCGTACTGTTATATCTTTGTCCATCCAGTAATGATGGAAGGTCGCTCATAGCTGAGGAAAAAAATCAGATTCAATTTTTGACACACTTTTATCATAATGGTCAATCAGCTCATGACACCCACCATAAAATGTCTTGAGTACTGACTTCAACTTGACTGATTCATTGACCTGTCCAAGTGGATTTAGAAATGGAGTATTTTCGATGAACATAATCAACGTACTTAAAACTTCCTCTATAGTAACGTATTCCTAAAGTATTGTTAATATATTTTAATTCAGACTTACCTTCTGGTACCGTGCATAAGGAAACAGTTAACTATAACCATGTCAGCGCTGAGCAAGGTATGTGTTTGTCAAGATAAATTATATTTATGACGCATAAAACATTTCTAAAGCTTTATCATTTGTTATATTACAATCTTGGAAATCATAGATATGATACAGTATATGTATAAATCAAGCTGAGGGTCTTCCAACTTATTTGTTATAAATGTAAAAATTATAGAATTGATTAAATATATCTCATAACAAAAAGCATTAGAAATAGTATCAACAGGTGAATTTAATACATGCATGTTTTTGTTGTGTGTGTTTTTGTTAATGAATATTCAAGAAAGTTTTTACCGATCATTAGCATTAGGTTGTTTTGATCATTCGCGTTCGTATATTTGTTGTTCAATATATCGATATTTTGGTATTGCACTGTAAACCCTACATTTGGATTGATCTACCTTTTAATTTTGATAATTGATTTATTTATCATAGATAATATCTCTTGTTATATTTGCAGATGATGAGAAAGAAAGCATTGTTATTTTAGAAGTCTTAGACATTAATAAATCAAAAGGTAGAAGTCAACTATTTCTCTAGTGTTAAGTCATGAATGAGGTTAAAAGAACACTACCTTTATGGAGCTATCCGAATCGGCACAATGCTCGCAAAATTAAATATTGTTGAAAATTTCCTAGCATTTTTATGCACAGATATTGTGTGTCAACGGCAATTTCACCACAAAAATAGTGAATAGTTAAAAAACTAGATATACGTTATATTCAAGGGTTATAAAGAATAAGTGTATCAAATTTCTCTCTTGTATGAGTTTTAACTTGTTATACATGTTTTATGTAACACAAATACCAATCAAATAATTCTTTGAAGCAAATATATTTTGGATTATGTTCATATTGGTGTTAACGCTGTGACCAGAATGATGAAAAAAACTGAAATTTGATAAACATAAATAACAATTAAGTCATAAATAAACTCATCATAGATACCAGGATTAAATTTTCTATTTACGCCAAATGCGCGTTTCGTCTACAAAAGAATATTCTAAAGAAACAACATTCATTTCAAGACAAAATAAATAGTTACAAACGGCCTCAAACAAAAAACAAACGCGCTGATTTATATAAAGAACAAATAACGAAACAATAGTATGTTTGATAGATTTTTGTGTTTCGTAATATTTTCCATACTTTTGGTTGTAAATAAACTGATCATAGATACCAGGATTGAAATTTTATATCTACGCCAGACGCGCGTTTCGTCTACAAAAGACTCATCAGTGAAGCTCGAATAAAAAAATGTTAAAAGGCCAAATAAAGTAGGAAGTTGAAGAGCATTTAGGGCCAAAAATTCCTAAAAGTTTTGCCAAATACAGCTAATGTAATCTATTCCTGTAATTCATTGTTTGTGTATCATATTTGTATGACAAACTGTCATTTCATATGTGACTATTATAAATATCTTATGTATTTTTGTACCTTTAGAATCCACTCAGGTTGAAAGGAGAGTAGAGGAGGTCAAAGTTCAAGGAGTAAAAATCCGACCATTGATACGTATAGATTATCGGGTATTCTACACATTGATATATTATTATATCAGCCGCGAGCCCCAATGCGAACCTTTATGGCGAGTGAGCGCAGCGAACGATCTAAAAGTTTCACATTATGTCGAGCGGCTGATATTTTACGATATATATAAGAAGAAAACCCGATTATCTTTTATCTTTCTATTACTGGTCTTTTCCTCTTCCTAAGACAGTTTTACGCTTGACGAAAGCAAGCTTGATAACGTCTCCTCTCGCATTGTGAAGTCGCTGATAACTTCTCCTCTCACATTGTGACGTCGCTGATAATGCCTGGTCTCGTTTTGAATTCTTGATACGAGAATTACGGAGCGACAGAGCAGGGTGATATAGGCGTAGGGAAGGACGATAAGATAACTTAAAATTCTGACGTATTCTGAAAATAAGTTAAAGTAAAAAAAACTGATAAATTTGTTCGAAACTAAATAATCAATCAATAAGCATTCATTAATTAGTTTCGGAGAAATTTACCAGTCGATTATTATATACACGCCTTAAACATAGTTGGTTGTTGACTTGTCTAAGTAAACACTGGTATATCAATATGGATGATTTGAGTTCGACTTCAGTCTTAATAGACTTTCTATGGAAGGTCGGTGGTGTTCCTCCAACAAACTGGCTCCCACCATTCATTTAAAAGGCTGCCTAAGAATAAAAATATTCTACATGTTTTAGAATTTGTATATGGGATAGGGATTTTATGATGAACTGCATTGAACCTTTGAAGCTGCCATACAAATGGTTTGTTTAATTTTCTGTTCAATAAGGACGCTCAGATCCTTCAAATTGAAACTAGGATGGAAAGCTTCTATAGATTACAACTTTCAATTCATCTTTTTTAAATCATTTATCCCTAACCTATGCATTTTAATAGTTGATATATTTAAGTGTTTTGTAAAGATATCTTCTTCAAACTGATTTAAATGTATACAATGTTTAAATATGATATATATGAGTGTGTTATTAATAAATAATTTATCTTGAATTTAAGGAATACAGAAGCAGTACATTCAGGACGTTGTTGTTGGCCAGCATGGGAGTTAATCCTAACAGGTACTATAAGCTTGCTTTTATGCCCCATTTATGGGTATTATGTTTTCTGGTCTGTGCATTCGTTCGTCTGTTCGTTCGTCCGTCTGTCCCGTTTGGTTAAAGTTTTTGGTCGAGGTAGTTTTAATGAAGTCAAATTAACTTGAAACTTAGTACACATGTTCCCTGTGATATGATCTTTCTAATTTTAATGCCAAATTAGAGTTTTATCCCATTGTCACGGTTCACTGGATATAGAAAATGATAGTGCTAATGGGGCATCCGTGTACTAGGGACACACTCTTGTTTATTCTTTATTGAAATCTTTATTATTAGACGATAACGGCTTACAGAAAACAACAATAACTACTTGATCACTTCGGATACTTTTGAATAACAATAAAATGTTTATGTTTTTATTAGAATATGACTGTTTTCCATGGAAGACACTCTCAAAATGACACAAACACTTAAAAGAGCGATTTATAATTTTACTTGACACCAAACCATGGTGAATTGTAATGGTATTTTCATCCCTATAGTGCTCCAAATGTTCAGATCCACAAAAACAAATAAAACTATTATCTATAATATTCAATTAACAAACAATATGCAATGTAGATTCATTCAGGTTTTAAATTTTCTAACCATACTTGATTTATTTTCTTATCTAGAAAAGCAAATATTCAGGATTAAAACAGTAATGCATATAAACGATAAGAAATGCTTTGTTCTTAATACTCTTCACTTTTAGATTTGTTTGGCTTTTAAAGGTATTTGATTAAAGCGCCTTTAACAGGCTACTGTAGAAGAAACGTTTATCCGGTCTGCACATTTTAGCCATCTGTCTTTTATCGTTTTTATGCCCTTCCTACGTTAGAAAGGGCATTATGTTTTCTATTTCTGCGTCGGTTCGTTCGTTTGTCTACATGTCCGTTCGTCCGTCTGTTCCGCTTCAGGTTGAAGTTTTTGGTCAAGGTAGTTTTGTTGAAGTCGAAGTCCAAGCCACTTCAAACCTAGTAAATATGTTTTCTATGATATGATCTTTCTAATTTAAATGCCAAATTAGATTCTTCACCAAAATCACACGGTCCATTGGTAATAAAAATGATAGTGGGGTGGGGCATCCGTGTACTATGGACACATTCTTGATTATTAATGCAAACAACTAAAAGTAATAAAAACATTTTTGAAATGATATCTTGTTGATCATTATTAAATATTTTATTTTAGGAGATCCCATAGAAGTAACAGATGACGTATTTGTAAAGTACAGGAAGGAAGGTGCATACTTGATCATTAACTTAAGAACTATAGAAAAATTATTGCATAAGTTATCTGCTTAGGGTTTGGGAAATTAAAACCGTAATTTTTTTTATTTGTATCATAAACCATAGTTAGATCCTAATATTTACTCACTGACAAGCACACACTCAATATACAAGCAAGAACAAGCCACTAGAATACATTTGAAAAATTACAAAATCGTTTTAACATGTTTATTACAGTTAGGTGCTAGTAATTAGAGGTTTCGGACCAAATAAGTTTTCTTCATATTTTCGTGATGATACGACCAGATAATGATATAATGTGTGTTACAGGATACATCTCGCTAAAACACTTTCCATAGAGATTCTCTTCTATTTTATCTTTGTCGATTTCCGAAATAAAATAGTCTGAAAACTGTCTGTATGATAACTTTAAAATATGACTTTGTTGACATGAAAACCGGAGATAAATAATTGTAATGTTAGTGTACATTTAATTCAAATAAAATGTAAATTTACAATGTCTTCAATTTCTATTTAACCTTTTAATGTTTTTCTATGCGCTAAATCCTTGTGATTGGGACACTCTAGAAATCACCTTTTAAGTAACCAATCAGGTTTCTGCGATTTTCTTAAGGTAACATAATGTTTCTTTTCACACACATCGTGCTTTTCGTTTCTCGTTTTGTATTGATTTGATCTTTGGTTTTGTCAAGTATTTCTGAAATTAAGTCGCAATGTTTATGTATGCGAGCTATACCTCGTGATACGTTTCAGATTCATCTTTCAACAATTTCCTGCTTACTGAACACTTGCATATAGCCAAGGTTTTCGTCGCATTTTTTATTATGAAACTACATATCATGATTTTCTAAAATTTGGTATCAAGGTTCATATTTACAAGTTTTATTGTATGGTACGTTTTCAAATTCATCATTTTACAACTTTCTGTTTACAGAACACTTGCATATTTTACATAATAGTGTCAAGTTGTAAATTATTCGCATTTGTCTCAAAACTGCGCATAATTTGGTATCAAGGTTTATATTTGCTATCACATGTGCCACTTTTAAGATTCATCACTCAACAATTTCCTGTTTACAGAACACTTGCAAATTTTACATTTAATTCGCAAGCTGTGACTTTTCGTCGCATACTCATCAGACACTACAAGTCATAGCTTTCCCGAAATTTGTTATAAAGGTTTATATAAAGCTGCTACATGAAAAACGTTTTCTAATTCATATCGCAACATCTTTTGTTTACAAAACACTTCATATTTATACACATAATAGCCAAGTTATAAATTATCGTCGCATTTTCTCACGAATTACGCACCACCAAGACTTTCTATAATTTGGTATGAAGGTTAATACCATGTGATTCATCCATCAACAACTTCCTGTTTACACTATTCTTTTAGCGGGGATATCATACATGAGCAGTATCTCACTGATTCGCTTGTTGAATGCTGCATACACCACTTACAAGTTTTGTTAATAATTAAAATGCTTTCTTGAAAATGCTGAATGATTAATCATTATTAAACACATACAAGTATCCATCACCTTCTGTGAAGTTTGATTAATTATTATTGTATAAATAATTTCGCAGACAAAGTACATCTTAAACATGTTGTTGCTTATTTAATGGAAATCTATACATACTAGTATTGAAGAGGTTTAGCTAGCCATAAAGCCAGGTTTAATCAACCATAGCCCTTCGAACGGAAAATCCTGTATCAAGTCTGAACTTCATGTGATGTATAACATTGAGATTTAAATTTAGCTTTGCCGGATTTTCCGTTTGAATATTTCTTTGAGTTCGTGATTTTGTTACTTTTACTTTTTTTCACATATGGTATAATATTGATAAATATTTCCACATTTGGTGTCTAATTTGCTACTTTACTTAAGAATTGAATGCTTCTTTTGTAACTTCATTGGGGTATAAAGCGTTAACCAAAGTACATTTGCGCTTCATTCTAAAAATGTGCACGGTCAACGCTTTTACACCCTGAAAACACGATTTCTATCAAGTTTTCTTTAACTTACCTGTGCACTTTATCGTGGGACCTCGCGTCATCTTTATGGTGTAATGAATGTTGATTTCAGAAGGACGCGAAATTGCAGTTATCCAATCAAAATAACTGTATCATAATGAAACATACATTTAATGTAATTATAGATATAGGAAGATGTGGTGTGAGTGCCAATGAGACAACTCTCCATCCAAATAACAATTTATAAAAGTAAACCATTATAGGTCAATGTACGGCCTTCAACACGGAGCCTTGGCTCACACCGAACAACAAGCTATAAAGGGCCCCAAAAGTACTAGTGTAAAACCATTCAAACGGTAAAACCAACGGTCTAGTATATATAAAAACGAGAAACGAGAAACAGGTATAAATTACATAAACAAACGACAACTACTGTACATCAGATTCCTGACTTAGGACAGGTGCAAACATTTGCAGCGGGATTAAACGTTTTAATGGTACCAAACCTTCTCCTTTTTCTGAAACAATAGTATAACATCACAACATAGAAAACACACGATAAAACATCAATTGGAAGGCTTAACTCAATCAAAACGTAATTAACACACTATGAACGAATAAATTCGATCTGTGATACCTGAAAGTAAATACATAGCTAATAAAATATTAGGGACAACCATTCAAGGCCAAAAGCAAACAAACAAGTCCAAATAAAGCCATGGCACTACTGCGAAATATTAAACCCTTAGAAAATAATCACTTTTGGAAAACCGGTTTTCATAATATATACAGGTAAATGAAAATAACTTTGTCGTTTTAGGTATACTTTTCTGTCTATATAAAATCTTCCAATAATTAGGAATACCAAGAAAGGTCTGTCATATAAATACCTAATTTAACACTAGATACATAAGGGTAAATATCAACAATAAAACTTCCCTGTACAGATTAAAGGAGAATAATCTTGATGTTAATACAAATGTAGTACGAAGAAGTGAAAATAGTAGATATTCCAAAAATCAAAGCTGGTATACAGACAAGATCCATATTAATATAAAATAACAAAAAGTATTAAAATAGTATCAACAGGTCGAATTAACAAGAAAGTACGATTTGAGAGTACTCGCAGTTACTGACAGCTAGTTAAAAGCCAAAAACAATTAATGATAAAAATCATGCATCAGAGACTAAAATCAACTAAAACACATCCCAGGGATTTAGTATTTTAACGTCATGAACAGTCAGAGAAGACATGACTTGTGCAATGCCAAAATAAATGTATCGACAGGTAGTAGGATAGTGAGGAGCTATTTCTTAAGAGATAAAAATTAACGTGTGTGTCTCTAAACATCCCGCCTCAAAAGAAGATACAACTTAGTTATGTTTTAATTTGTTAATGACAAAATCGATATTAGTGCCAATGTAAACTATATTCAGAGATCTAATTACAATATTGGTACGATAACCCTTACTTATAAGTTTGTTTAAAGGTTCGATGAGTTTACACGGATCACATAGTGATTTCCTCGCTTTAAGTACAATATTACCGTAAAATTTAGGATGTGAAATACCATTTTAATAAGTTTTCTACAGGTACAGCCAAATTTACTAATCAAATCTTTGTATCTATGAAAGAATTTAGTAAAAGTTTTAAGTAATTTATGGTATCGAAATCCCTGACACAATAATTTCCCAGTGATGCATTGATTACGTTCGTTAAAATCTATGACATCAGAACACACACGGGCATACCGAACGAGTTGGGATATATAAACACCGTATGATGGAGCCAAAGGCACATCGCCGTCTAAAATGGAAAATTAACAATAGGAA
Source organism: Mytilus coruscus (assembly GCA_017311375.1). Classification (NCBI taxonomy): domain Eukaryota; kingdom Metazoa; phylum Mollusca; class Bivalvia; order Mytilida; family Mytilidae; genus Mytilus; species Mytilus coruscus. The sequence continues at coordinate 10,173 of JAASAO010000507.1, read as the reverse complement.
ATGAAAATCGTCTCTTTTGTCGTAAATTTTAGTATGTAGTTTCCGTTAGAAATTGAAATGTCTAAATCTAGAAAAGGGCAACTGCTGCTGTTTATGTTAGATTTAGTTAAAGTAAGTTCTTTTGGGTAAATTTCGGAAGTATATTTAGAGAACTCTGGATTATTTAACGAAAAAATATCATCCAGATAACGGTAGGTATTGTTGAATGTATCAACTAAATATAACAATGATGGGTCTTTACTGAGTTTGGTAATAAACTGAGATTCATAGCAATATAGAAATAAATCTGCTATTAAAGGGGCACAGTTAGTGCCCATAGGAATACCTACTACCTGACGATACACTTTATCGCCGAAACGTACATAAATGTTATCTAGCAGAAAATTTAAAGCTTCAATCATATCCTCACATTTCCAGTAAGTGTATCTAGCATACTTTCCTTTTCGTTACAGAAAAGGCTTTAAACGAGTTACAGCAAATAAAATTACAATGAGATTTTTCGAAAGACCATTTTATCAAATACAAAACTTTTTCTTTATAAGATTGTGTGGAAGTGTAGTGTACAGAGTAGAAAATCATAACTGTCAACAGAATTATAAGGACCATCAAAAGCATGTATTTTATCTAAAACCTCTAAAGAATTTTCAACACTCCAAAATAATTAATACCATTATTTTCATAAGCTTTATTACAAAAGTTAATAACCAGTTCTTTGATAGTAGTAAGGAGGTAGTTAGAAGAACTGATAGATTAGTAGTAGAACACTTACTCGATGCGGAGATGAAACGGAATTTAAATGTTTTTGTGTAATTTCGGTAACCAGTACATGGTAGGGACTTTCAAATGTTCGGAAGATGCTTTAAGTTGGGTAGTGGCAGTGGTATGCTTGTTAACGATTTGACTCTCTGTGGTGCGAACGGACCTGAATGTAGAGGAATTGATAATTTCGTTTTGAAGAACTTCCGTGTAGTATATGCGTCACACCACCACTACATTATTGGCTGCCTTCTCTGCCGGTACGAACACAAACCGCTCTGCGAGTACCTTGAGTTTATTTTTATTCTTGAAATGGGAATATCATGGATCCTATTATTAATTTCAGAATTGTTTTCTAAATGAGATATTCGAATATTAACAGTATTCATAATTTTATTCAAATAACTGTCTAAAGATTTTTATCCGATTTTCACGTTTGCACCAATTTTTACAGTAGGCAGACAGAGCGTCTTTAATGACCTGACGACACTGTTTCCAATCTATTATAGATGGAGGTCGGTATTTCGGTCCTTTCTTTAGAAAAGTTATGACCTCACGGTCTTCGACGATGTTGAGGTCTCCTGTAATAACATGACCATAGGGAACATATATAAAACTAGATGTTCTGCAGTCTCAAGTGGAAGGAACATTATTTTCTATATTGACGTCTGATGTAATTGACGTATAATTAAAAATCAAATTTCTGCTCGGTTTTTTATAAGAATACGAAATAATGGGTTGTTCTATATTATCAAAATATGGAGGTATTAAGTTATATACGGAAGAGTCATTGAATATGCTAGACAAATTAATAAAATCAATACCTCTATTTATATATTTTAATTTAAGAAAATGTCGTTTATGATTTTCAGGTTTATCAATACTAGGAAATAGCCTGTGATGACAAAAGGCTGTAATAATACGGGTGTATTCATAAAACGGGCTAAAAAAAGAAATTTTATCACACTCCAGAAAAATAGCATATAATTTACTTATAGGTATCTGACCCAGTTTGCATAATACTTGATGTCTACCATTATTCTTTATTATAGATAACAGATCAGCAAGTGTATAATTTATACGGTGTTTAATACGTTGATTACGGTTTTGCGTTTACCATGAGACCTATTATTTCTAAGTCGTTTATCAACAATATTAATGACATCGATAGAAGTTTTATACATTTAATTAAAAAATGTCTACTAACATACATCACAACTATGTAACCTAACAACAAGAACATCGACATATACGCAATGTAGCGATAGAGGACTACTCAAGGGATACACTTTTGACTAGATTAAGAAAACTATATGTATGTTTTTTTTATGTTGTCAATCCGTTTATCATTAAATTGCACTTCATTTTTACGTTTTCAGTTCAACTCAGAACAAACACTTTGACCACATAAACTATGCACAAAGTATTTTCCGGGGTCTTGCATAGTTAAATAATAGATTAGGTTACACTTGACTTCAACCTATGCAACAATATGCAGTGGTATTATTCCATACATCATAGAAGACATGCAGTTATATTTCCTTTTAAAGAAAAGGCAGATTAAGCAAAGGTATACGCAACAAGTAGTCTTTTTAACACGAAGTTTGTTCTGTTAAAATCTGTCATCTTAAGTTGATGAAAATTTTAATTTTCATACAATTTACGATAAAGAGCCCCTTTAGGTATAGTACAAAACCGCAAAACTGATACAGTCCGTTTTCTTGACGTTGCCGTATACTTTTCTTGTTCAACTTTAAAATCACTAAGAATAGCATTTTGCAAAATGATTACAATGAGTGAATAGTGTCGATACAAACTGTATTGATATTGATTGATTGTTTTGCTTTAATGCCACTTTCAAGCACCACTTTTGGGCTATCTCGTGAATGCCAGTTTTATTGTTGGAGAAAGCTTGACCTCTGATTGGAAAACAATCCTAGTCAATTAAAATTCGAATCAAGTGGAACCATATGAGATGGGCTCGAACTCACAAACACAGTGTTGACTGAATAGTTACAACAGTAGTACCACACGTCCAAAGTGGCCTTAACTATATTGATGTCGTGGTTATTATTTTCAATATTTTGTGTTAAAACTTCCTGCAATAGACAGTTTCAGACATCGGTATAAATATCACATTTTACTTGAAATATAAAATTTAATTGCACTGATAAAATACGAGTCAAAACGTACAAAGTAAGCAATAGACCACATAGCACATATGACTATATTGATAATAGTAACATGTTTTATTTAGAACTACCATTTTGCATCGAAGAAGATATGAATTTCAATCAGAACTCAGTTTTTTCCGTACAAGGTATGTGTGTTTGTATAATTCACAGCAATGATAATTAGATGTGAAACATACACATGAGAAATGAACCACAGAACTGAAAACGTCAATGCTTAAACATCTTTAACAACAAACTAAAATAAAACGCATTCAAGAATTTTAGTAAGGAAACTATTTAACTCGTGATCATAAAAAAACGTTAATAAAAGGAACAATTGCTCTGAAACTTGTACATTACATATAATCCATTGTTGTTAAGAAATGAGCTAAAAGATACATTCTACGCAGCAAAGATTTTTGCTCATGTTCAATGCACAATTTTCATCGTCTCATAACACATTTAATCGTCCTTGATTCAATAATGCATAATATGTTTTAATTTAGGGTTGCCTGGAACTTTGCATGACGTTTATATCAAAAAAAATAAATATTAAATTACCAATGGTTTCAGGACAAATGTTGAGATGTTCTATCAAAATAAGCCACAAGATAGTCAGAATGTAAAAGCAATGCTGTCCAAATTAAGGTCAATAACCAAATACCCTTACTGAATATTCCTAAAATTTTATAATATGATTTATACAGATTTACCTTCTAGCACTGTGAATCAAGAGAATGTTGACCATAACTATGTATGTTCACTGCAAGGTATGTGTTTGTCTAGACTCTTAATTTTTGTGAAACGTAATAAGATAAGAAATAAAGGAAAACTACCGATGTTCAAGGCACAATTATTACCGTCAACTTTCAAATCATATAACAAACGTTAAAGGTGTCATACCATCAATCAAAAAACCCAATCTGTTCAAATTTTGCAACTTTCACAGCTTTCTACATATTTTTCCTGAAGTTTGACTTTAAAGAAACCAGGTATATCATGTATTAGCTTTCTACCTGCCAATTTTCAACATACCTTTAAAAATCTTCGAAGAAAATCTGACCTTCAAACAGAGGTACTCCAAAAATAACCCCTGGTTTTCTGGAAATCTTTAACTAGTATACCATGGAGCGCATTAATCCTGAAATTTTAATGCAAGCTCATAGACAAGCGAATTTTGGCTCAAAATGGTTTAAATATATTTTCTTTCACCAAAAGTTTCATTTCTGCAAATTTGGTAGTCAGTTTTAGTAGAAAATTACTCAAACGCACTTTTTTGTGTCAGAGTAGGGTTTCTTTTACGTTCTAAGGAGGAATAATTGGTTGTCAGGAACCCTACTCCTGAACGCATGATATGATTTGATTCAGGGTTACCTCTAACCGATGATGGAGTATATGTTTACAAGAGTGATGTCTACCCACATCAAGGTATGTGTTTATGCTAGATAAAATCAATATTTTGTAATCAATAATCAATGTATATACTAGTATATGAGCTTGTTCGGCAATTTTGAAATCTTAGATATAACACAGTAGAAATTCACCAACAGCGAATTTGAAATAACTTTGGTTTACATATCTTTAATATGTCTCAGATAAGTGAAGGTTCAAAAATAGAAAATAGACAAAGGCAGTTACAAACAAAGCCTGGGATAAACTTATATGTTCAGACGCATAACAACAGAACAACCACGGCACTTCAAATTTAAGATTATAATTGTAAAGAACATATCTCAAAAAGCAAACGAATATGATTAAAGCGGGGAATGTATCATAGAGAAAAAATCGACCAACAATGTTTCTCCAACACAGCGGTACATCCAATACCCTGAGGCGGGCATGAGCAGGCCCCAAACCACTTATGTATACTATATAGGGAAAATGAAAGCAACTCTACAACTCGAAACAAAGAGATTAACGAAAGTTTAAAACATTCAATACAATCAATAGTTTTAATATTCCTGGATTAAGACAGTAGCAACAATGCAGCGAAGTTAATAGATATAAGAAGATATGCCATGAGTGCCAATGTGACAATAATCTGTTCAAGTCACAATTTGTAAAAGGAAACCATGATAGGTCAAAGTACGATCTTCAAAAAGAGCCTTGTCTCTCACCGAACAGCAAGCTATAAAGGCCCCCAAAATGACTAGTGTAAAACCATTGAAACGGGAAAACCAACGGTCTAATCTATATAAAAAACGAGAGAACAGTCACACTTATGAACCACATCAACAAACGACAAACATGTTTTGTCAGATCTCAATTTTCTCCTAGAACTTTAGCCAATGAGGAATACACAATCAATCAGTAATACGTATTGTAAAATCCAGTTCAAGAGAAGTAAGAGTCTGATGTAAGAAAAAGTAACAAGAGAAACTATGTAAAAGGACATCAACCGATAATTAATAAACAAAAGACTTAATTTCAGTTTATTAGAAAATGAAAGGATATGGAGTAAATGTACAAGGGACATGCCAGCTTTAGACCTCAAGTGAACTGAAAGAAAAATGATGTTGTCATTAGTCTATAGTAAAAGCAGACAAAATTACTCCAATTAGGCTTTAAGAATACGCTATCTTTCACTATAATGAAATAACATCCTCATGTAGATGATGTGCCTCCCTGTTGATCACCTATTCTTGTTTGCTTAATGAAATGACGACTCTTGCACAGTTGTATACTACGCCTGTTTTATTTAAGTTCCAATGCTTATATTTCTAATCCTATTAAGACACGAGCTGGTCATAATTAATCACTAGTGATGTAAGTACTTAAACCAATAATAAAATACTCTTACGAAGAAAATAACAATTAAACCATGGATAAAACAGGGACTCATTAAACCAAAAGTCATTTTTAAGAAAATTTAAATAAAAAAGAAATAACACGAACTCAACTTAAATCTGGAATTGAAAGCAGGTGGTCCAAAAGGATCAGCATGTCCTGCATCGTATACTGTCGTGTTATTTCTGCACCCAGTCCGGTAATGTTGAAAGGTTATTTATGACTGAGGAAGAATGCCAGATTGAATTTTCGACACACTCTTGTTATAACGGCCAATCAGCTCACGACGTCGACCATAACATGTCTTGGGTGCTAATTTTGATTTAACTGATTCATAGACCTGTATTGATGATTTTCCTCGTACAGCAAAACCGTACTTCGAACTTGTGCTACAGTAACGTTTTCCAGAAGTATTTATAATATATATTTCACTTCAGATTTACCATCTTGTACAATGAATAAGGAAACAGTTTACTATAACAATACCTGTTCACAGCAATGTATGTGTCTGTCAAGATAAATTATATTTATGAAACATAAAACATTACTCATTTTTGCTTTAACAAAGTAAAGCCTCAAGTAAAACAAATTGGAAATATCTTTTGCAATATAGATACAAAATAAAGGAAAACTACTCATGTTCAAGGCACAACTATTACTGTCGACTTAAAATCAAATAACAACCCGTTTAGTCCTTGTTTCAATAGCGCATAATATTATATAATTTAGGGTCATTTGGAACTGTTGATGAAGTTTACAAAAACCAAAATGATGTCCTCTCACAGCACGGTATGTGTTTATTCTAGATAAACTATATTAATTGAAAGAAAAAAAAAAAAAAAACATTTATATATATGAGCTATTTTTGGCAAATTCGAAATCTTAGATATAACTTAGTTTATAACACTTCAACATCATTTGTGTGATCTCAACCTTCCTCCAAGACCTGTAATATGTACCGTATAATCTATTTAAGTGTAGTCTGCGTCCATAGTTTAAAAAAGCAACAAGATTAATTAATTAAAAGACTATGCTCGACGTAAATAATGAAGAGACTACTTGCAGTTATTAACATGGCAGCTTCAGACCTCCAGTAAACTGAAAGACAAATAATGTTTCCATCCTATAGAAAATAAAAGAAATTTCTCAGCACCTAAAATCACCCCTAGTTTTTGATGGGGTTCGTGTTGTTCTTGTACCCTATTTGTGACATTTTGCTCACGCAACATTGTCAATATAATGGAATTGGATGCGACTGTCGTACAAGTGAGAGGTTCAGCGCTATAAAACCAGATTCAATCCACCATTTTTACATTAGAAAATGCTTGTACTAAGTCATGAATTTGACAGTTGTTGTCCATTCGTTTGATGTGTTTTATCTTTTGATTTTGCCATTCGATTAGGGACTTTCCGTTTTGAATTTTCTCGGAGTTCAGTATTTTTGTGATTTTACTTTTTTCCCGTAAGGATTTCAGAATACGTTATTCTATACTATATCAAAATTTTATAACCAGTTCCATTCTTTAACTGGTTATCAGTCTACATCAGACAGTATGTTTGATTGAATGTTGACGTTTGCTTTTGTAATAGTTCAGTGTTTCTGTTGTTCCATTGTTTTCCTTTCGTAGTTGATGTGAATCCTTCGATTTCAGTTCGTTGCCCGGATTTGTTTTCCCTAAATCAAATTATGGCTATTGAACAGCGTTATATATATTTCAGTTAAACTGATTAGATTTCCGATCCTAATGTTAAGACATGAGCGGGTCAGAATGTTTTAACAGTGCTGTACAAACTTTGGACAATAACAGAAGACCCTTACTAATACAATTAAAATCAAACCAATGAGTACACAGAGACTCTAAAATTAAATGGCATTTACAAAACATTAAAAGAACCATTAATACAAACTTGACAATTAACGTAGAGTGAAATCAGGTGCTCCGGAAAGATAAGTATGTCATGCATTGTATACATCACTTGTACTGTTATGTCTTTGTCCATCCAGTAATGATGGAAGGTCTCTAATGGCTGAGGAAAATATCAGATTCAATTTTTGACACACTTTTATCATAATGGTCAACCAGATCATGACAGCCACCATAAAATGTCTTGAGTACTGACTTTAATTTGACTGATTCATTGACCTGTCCAAGTTGAAAAGGTGTATTTTTCGATGAACACAATCAACGTACTTACAACTTGTTCTATAGTAACGTATTCTTAAAGTATTGATAATATGTTTTAATTCAGATTTACCTTCTGGTACCGTGAATAAGGAAACAGTTGACTATAACAATGTCTGTTTACAGCAAGGTATGTGTCTGTCAAGATAAGTTATATTTATAAAGCATCAAATATTGCTAAAGCTTTATCATTTTTGCTATTATAATCTTGGAAATCATTGTAATGACACAGTAATGCTTTTATCAGTTAACACAGCAAAGCCTCATGTAATGCACATTGGAATTATCTTCTGCAATATAGATAGGAAATAAAGGAAAACTACTCATGTTAAAGGCGCAACTTTTACCATAGACTTAAAAATCAAATAATACACCGTTTAGTCTTTGTTCCAATAATAACGCATACTATTATATAATTTAGGATCACCTGGAACTGTTGATGAAGATTATGAAAACTTAAATGATGTCTTCTCACAGCACGGTATGTGTTTATTCTAGATAAACTATATTAATTGAAAGAAAAACATGTATGTATATATGAGCTTTTTTTGGCAAATTCCAAATCTTAGATAAAACTTAGTATATAACACTTCAAAATGTTTTGTGAGATATGAACCTTCCCCCAAGACCTGTAGCCAATTAACAAACACACAGTAATACGTACCGTATAATCTATTTAAGTATAGGCTGCGTCCATATGTTTGAAAAAGCAACAAGATAAATTAATTAAAAGACTACGATCGACGTAATATAAAGCAAGGAGAGAAAAAAAGACTCCCAGACGTATAATTTCTTAAAGAATAATAATAATTCAAACCATGGAGGACACATGTACCTTCTTCCAAAAACTCATAAAATTAATCTAGAAATAACTAATGATCCATTGCGAACTGGTCAGCTAGCAGGACACATTAATGTTCGTTACCGACCAATCATCAATAAGTGTAACTCTCCCGCTAGAGATATTTACTTGATCTAATTATAAATATAAAAAGACGATGTGGTTTGATTGCCAATGAGACAGCTCTCCACAAGAAACCAAACGACACAGAAATCAACAAATATAGGTCATCATATGGCCTTCAACAATGAGCAAAGCTCATACCGCATAGTCAGCTATAAAAGGCCCCGATATGACAAATGTGAAACAATTCAAACGAGGAAACTAACGGCCTAATTTATGTACAAAATTGAAAGAAAAACAAATATGTAACACATCAACAAACGACAACCACTGAATTACAGGCTCCTGACTTTGGACAGGCACATACATACAGAATGTGGCGGGGTTAAACATGTTAGCGGGATCCCAACCTCCCCTAACCTGGGACAGTGGTGTAACAGTACAACATAAGAACGAACTATAAAAATCAGTTGAAAAAGGCTTAACTCATCAGATGGATACAAACAGAAATACCACACAGAGTGGACGTTGCCGGGTACTTGTATATCCCAACAACAAATAGACACTAAGTACATATCTGAGAGTACTCGCAGTTACTGACAGCTAGTTCAAAGCCACTAACAACTAATTAAAAAAATCATGCATCTAAGACTAAATTATCAATCCGTACACATCCAACATCCAATTATTGAAGAGGCATAACTTTTACATTCAAGATACAAAAAAATTCATTAATAAAATAGAGCCACACGAGGTAAAAAGTATGCATTCGTATTGCCTATGATGTACGTCAATGTACACAAATATGATCATTGATAATTAAGAAGAAACTGTTATCAATGCATTAGAATTTATTGACACACAGGAGAATATACTTTAAAGATTCTGAACAAAATAGATTAAACTGGATTTGTTAAATTAATTCTTAGAAACAATGAATTTGAGTTAAATTGACTGTTATACAAACACATTATAGGAGCGCCCATGGGTGGTATATTGTCACCAACATGCACAGATATGCATCTGTCTGCCATATTCATTTAAATCTTAGATAATTTCCAATGGAGAGAAACATCAAATTACACTGTCAATAGGGATCGGTTTTATGGTCTTTAACCTTGCAAACAAAATTGACCATCTACTTAAGTTCTAATATGAGGTGTCGACATCTAGTATGGCCTATTTAGAGGGTGGTAAAGGTTATTTCCGTGCAACGTTTTCGGCCTTTTATTTCACGTGTTTCCGTGTTTCGACGTTTTATTTCTGGTTTTCTAGTGTTTGGTTCGATGTGCGTGCTTCGTGTTGTCCCTTAATTATTTTCCGTGTTTCGTGTCGGTACTCTTATTTTCTCGTGCTTGTCCGCATTTGA
>JAASAO010000341.1:0-50784 GCA_017311375.1 Mytilus coruscus | reverse complement strand
TGATTTCCTAGTTCTAGAAATGGGCGTATGAGGAAACACTTTATTAATTTCTAAATTATTTTCAAAATGTGATATTCGAATATCCTCAATATTGAGTTAAATTATTGTATGTAGTTTAGTATAAGACAGTTCGCAGTTTCAAGAGGAATCATTTAATTTTTAATTTTATTGTCTTTGAAAATTTTGAACGGTTTGATTGGTTGGAATTTCTAAATCTTATATTGTGTTTGTGCTTTCTGACGTTGTTGGTGGATGTTAAGACGTTCGCCTAAAAATGCCAATCCCGTTTGTCCTACACATTGATTGGTTAAATATACTAGATAAATGAGGTTTTGGGTTTTCAAGTTATGTCACAGGGCATGAGCGAAAAAGCTCTTTTATTCACTGATTGTCTAAAATAATCGAGAGTAGATTTTACCATTTGCTGGCATTGTACGGGAATATTTGTTGATACCCACTTGCTTTTTGTTAAATAATCTTTCTGCAGAGACATCGCCTCCTTTGTCAACATTTAGAAAACCACTGACTTAAGAAGACGAATTTCGATTGACTGTAGTTGAATTTATGTTTGGAATACGGTTTGTTAAGTCTGAGGATATTCGTGAAGCTGTGGTATATCTTTTTCATTTATTTGTATTGTCACTTCATCAATATCAATAATTGCTCAAGTGATTTCTAAACATTTTTTGTAAACAACTATAAATGAACAACCCAATTATGTATACATCTTATTGGACCACACACAAAAAATTAGGCCAAAATCAATAACTTGATAATTACAATATCATAACACTTACAAATTTCAGACAAGGCAATACACATCACGCTTAACTGCATCAAATTTTAGATTGACAAAAAAAAAAGAACAAACGACGAGAGTGCTTAATATAAAGATAAAACAATGTGGTATAATTGACAATTAAACAACTATTCGCTAGATTCCAAATTAAGTAAATGCATGCAACTATAGGTCAGTGAGCAAATCCTATACTGTTTAGTAAGCGTAAAAGGTCCGACATAACAAAATCTAACACAATTCAAAAGAGCACAACCAAGGGTTCACTTTACGTTAGAGAGTTACAGCTTTACATTTAAGTTTACCAGTGTATGTTGTTAACGTGATATGATTTTAACTCCTTGTTTTAACTACAGACATCCTTTGTTGCTAAGGTGGTGCAATTTTATATGATACATTAATCAGTCGCTTTTATATTGAGTCTGTTGATATTTGCCTGACGATAAAACTTCATTTTCACATGTTGTCAGGAATCATATTTGTTAAAACATTTCTTCACAGATTAATGCCATTCCATAGTTACCTTCATTAAACATGACAACAATCATATACTATTCATTATAAAAGACCATTAGATTGAATTCATATTACAGTGAATGATAATTAATATTAAGTAGCCAAATTTGTTTTGTTCCCATCACGGTAGGAATGTTAAATGGCTGTATCATGTGAATGTAATACATATCCATACCAGATTATATAAAGGCAATCAAATATTTGAAACCTTGGAGTACATATGTTAACCAACCTTTTCATGATAAGCAACTTACAAAAGTCAAAGGTTCTAGATATAGATCAGTATCAAACGTTATATTTAATGATGAGAAAAGTATGTATTTTATGATACTGCATTGATATAGAATGTTTAGTTAATCTGTCCAAATCAATATAATCAACCTGGTATAAGTTTTAAAAATGGTTTTGTGTTTATCCATCTTTTTTTCACGTACATTTTGTAAATGAATAATATTTCATTTTGAGACAAACTTGAAGAAGTGCACTACACGATTTATTTGGGACATACTTTTTAATGATTGGAACTGAATGGATGCGTAGGTAGTCGAATATGGAACAGGACTATTTATATTTAAAACTGAAGATACCAAATTAGACAAAACCACTAATCAAAGGACATAAGAATTGAACGAATATAATGCTTTAATTGAAAGCAGTGAAAGCAGAACAGTTACAGTGAGACGGAAAACAGTAGTAAAAACGCGATTCATTCATTTTGTTTTGAATTTAAAGATTCTATGTTCGAAAATGGCACACAAAAGTCTGTTTGCCGTCAAATGAATACTCCTTTACTGTTTTCATTGATATAACCCCAATGTTATAAAACATGTTTTGTCTCGTTAACAAATTTCAAAAGTTACGAAAGATGTTCCTTAACAGACCTACAGTCCCAATACATGTTTTTGTCTTTCTGGAGTATTTATATCACTAACTGCTGGTAACGTTTGTATTGAAGAGTTCTTTGTGTATTAATTTTAAAGTACTTTATTTAGTTGGTTTTAAATTCCTTGACATGTTTTCTTATATGATCAGTTTAGATGTTGGATAAACTTTAATGAGACATCATGCCAGTAGCACAATCGCAATATATGTGTTATAGTTCGATTGAAAGTTAGCAACTCTTTGAGGCTTTGGTTCAATTTGCACATTTTATTTAGATTGTTAGTTTTAGAACTTGTTTATGAATAATTTTTTTATTCCACATTTAAGATAGTATATCAGTATACAAATATGGAGATGTGGTATGTTTGCCAATGAGATAACTGTTTTTAATTTTTATGAATATTTTCTATTCTTGTCTGGTTATGTCTTTCATATCCACTTCATATGGACTTCCCTCTGTGTGATTGTGATTGGTTTCCATGGTAACTATGTTACATGAAGTCATTTTTTTTATTTCTTGTATGTTTTATTGAATAACATTCTTTTAAAGAGTCATGGCATTAAACATGATATGCATTGCTTAGAAGTTTTCCATTGTATGAAATAACGTTATTTTCTGAACTTCAACTTTGCTGACATATGATGTTGGGCTACTGCTATAACCTTGTTCATGCTCTTTAAAGCACTGCAACAAATCTAATAATTATTCGACAGTGATTCATTATATATATGTTAAATTACTAAGGTATATCAAAGGGCAATATCACAATTATTAAGTCTTGTTGCCATAAGATCAAAAGAGCAGATTCCCCAGAGAAGAAAATGTGCCAAAGGGAGATACTGTCCTTAAAAATCCCCTTACCGATGGCCAGAAAGAATGTCATTTTATTTATCAGGAAATAAGTATGCTTCAAATTGGTGTACATCAATACCCTCTTCTATTAAACTGGTGAAAGTTGCAGAGTCACTACACCTGGCCCAGAAAGCCAAGTGATGTTTTCTCATCACTTGGTGTCCGTCGTCCGTTGGCTTATATCTCTGAAACTAAAGCATTTAGAAAAATCTGACTTGACTTAGACCTGCTTTTAATTTAACTACTTGGCCAAATTTAACCAAACTTAGCCTCAATCATTATTAGAGTATCTAATACTATTTATTATGATTTTAACGTTATTTTACATGATTTCCAAAAGCACAGTGTTACAGGTGAGCGACACAGGCTCATGAGAGTCTCTAGTTAAGTACTTTATTGGGTTGGTTTCTAAATTCCTGAATTTCATTGTTGGTCCCGTATCTCGTGACATGTTTTTCTTATATGATCGGTTTCATATTATGTTTGATATTCTAACGATTTTCTACACTTATGCATTGATAACGGAGTAAGCTATACTCTGTCGCAGTGATATATCTAAAATTGGAATAATTATGTTTTTATAGGCATACAATCCCAAAACATATTTTTCGTTCTTGAGTATTGATATCACTTTGTATTGGAATAGGCATCAACATTGTTTTGGGGAGTTATTTGTGTCTTACTTTTAGCTCACCTAGCCCAGAGGGCCAAGTGAGCTTTTCTCATCACTTGGCGTCCGTCGTCCGTCGTCGTTAACTTTAACAAAATCTTCTCCTCTGAAGCTACTGGGCCAAACTTTGCCACAATCATCATTAGGGTATTTAGTTTAAAAATGTGTCAAATGACCCACCTGCCAACAAACATGGCTGACATGGCTAAAAATAGAACATACGGGTAAAATGCTGTTTTTGGCTTATATCTCTGAAACTAAAGCATTTAGAGCAAATCTGACATGGGGCGAAAATGTTTATCAGGTTGAGATCTGTCCGCCCTGAAATTTTGAGACGAATCAGACAACCAGTTGTTGGGCTGCTGCCACTGAATTGGTAATTTTAAGGAAATTTTGCAGTTTTGGTTGCGTAAAAGGTCCGACATAACAAAATCTAACACAATTCAAAAGAGCACAACCAAGGGTTCACTTTACGTTAGAGAGTTACAGCTTTACATTTATGTTTACCAGTGTATGTTGTTAACGTGATATGATTTTAACCCCTTGTTTTATCTACAGACATCCTTCACGTTAGAGAGTTACAGCTTTACGTTAGAGAGTTACAGCTTTACGTTAGAGAGTTACAGCTTTACATTAGAGAGTTACAGCTTTACATTTAAGTTTACCAGTGTATGTTGTTAACGTGATATGATTTTAACTCCTTGTTTTATCTACAGACATCCTTCACGTTAGAGAGTTACAGCTTTACGTTAGAGAGTTACAGCTTTACGTTAGAGAGTTACAGCTTTACGTTAGAGAGTTACAGCTTTACGTTAGAGAGTTACAGCTTTACGTTAGAGAGTTACAGCTTTACATTTAAGTTTACCAGTGTATGTTGTTAACGTGATATGATTTTAACTCCTTGTTTTATCTACAGACATCCTTTACGTTAGAGAGTTACAGCTTTACGTTAGAGAGTTACAGCTTTACATTTAAGTTTACCAGTGTATGTTGTTAACGTGATATGATTTTAACTCCTTGTTTTATCTACAGACATCCTTTACGTTAGAGAGTTACAGCTTTACGTTAGAGAGTTACAGCTTTACGTTAGAGAGTTACAGCTTTACATTTAAGTTTACCAGTGTATGTTGTTAACGTGATATGATTTTAACTCCTTGTTTTATCTACAGACATCCTTTGTTGATAGAGAGTTACAGCTTCACGTTAGAGAGTTACAGCTTTACGTTAGAGAGTTACAGCTTTACATTTAAGTTTACCAGTGTATGTTGTTAACGTGATATGATTTTAACTCCTTGTTTTATCTACAGACATCCTTTACGTTAGAGAGTTACAGCTTTACGTTAGAGAGTTACAGCTTTACATTTAAGTTTACCAGTGTATGTTGTTAACGTGATATGATTTTAACTCCTTGTTTTATCTACAGACATCCTTTACGTTAGAGAGTTACAACTTTACATTTAAGTTTACCAGTATATGTGGTTAACGTGATGTGATTTTAACCCTTGTTTTAACTACAGACATCCTTCACGTTAGAGAGTTACAGCTTTACGTTAGAGAGTTACAGCTTTACATTTAAGTTTACCAGTGTATGTTGTTAACGTGATATGATTTTAACTCCTTGTTTTATCTACAAACATCCTTTGTTGTTAGAGAGTTACAGCTTCACGTTAGAGAGTTACAGCTTTACGTTAGAGAGTTACAGCTTTACGTTAGAGAGTTACAGCTTTACATTTATGTTTACCAGTGTATGTTGTTAACGTGATATGATTTTAACTCCTTGTTTTAACTACAGACATCCTTTGTGGTTAGAGAGTTACAGCTTTACATTTAAGTTTACCAGTGTATGTTGTTAACGTGATATGATTTTAACTCCTTGTTTTATCTACAGACATCCTTTACGCTAGAGAGTTACAGCTTTACGTTAGAGAGTTACAGCTTTACGTTAGAGAGTTACAGCTTTACGTTAGAGAGTTACAGCTTTACATTTAAGTTTACCAGTGTATGTTGTTAACGTGATATGATTTTAACTCCTTGTTTTATCTACAGACATCCTTTACGTTAGAGAGTTACAGCTTTAAGTTAGAGAGTTACAGCTTTACGTTAGAGAGTTACAGCTTTACGTTAGAGAGTTACAGCTTTACATTTATGTTTACCAGTGTATGTTGTTAACGTGATATGATTTTAACCCCTTGTTTTATCTACAGACATCCTTTGTTGTTAGAGAGTTACAGCTTTACATTTAAGTTTACCAGTGTATGTTGTTAACGTGATATGATTTTAACTCCTTGTTTTATCTACAGACATCCTTCACGTTAGAGAGTTACAGCTTTACGTTAGAGAGTTACAGCTTTACATTTAAGTTTACCAGTGTATGTTGTTAACGTGATATGATTTTAACTCCTTGTTTTAACTACAGACATCCTTTGTTGTTAGAGAGTTACAGCTTTACGTTAGAGAGTTACAGCTTTACGTTAGAGAGTTACAGCTTTACATTTAAGTTTACCAGTGTATGTTGTTAACGTGATATGATTTTAACTCCTTGTTTTAACTACAGACATCCTTTGTTGATAGAGAGTTACAGCTTCACGTTAGAGAGTTACAGCTTTACGTTAGAGAGTTACAGCTTTACATTTAAGTTTACCAGTGTATGTTGTTAACGTGATATGATTTTAACTCCTTGTTTTATCTACAGACATCCTTTACGTTAGAGAGTTACAGCTTTACGTTAGAGAGTTACAGCTTTACATTTAAGTTTACCAGTGTATGTTGTTAACGTGATATGATTTTAACTCCTTGTTTTATCTACAGACATCCTTTACGTTAGAGAGTTACAACTTTACATTTAAGTTTACCAGTATATGTGGTTAACGTGATGTGATTTTAACCCCTTGTTTTAACTACAGACATCCTTCACGTTAGAGAGTTACAGCTTTACGTTAGAGAGTTACAGCTTTACATTTAAGTTTACCAGTGTATGTTGTTAACGTGATATGATTTTAACTCCTTGTTTTATCTACAAACATCCTTTGTTGTTAGAGAGTTACAGCTTCACGTTAGAGAGTTACAGCTTTACGTTAGAGAGTTACAGCTTTACGTTAGAGAGTTACAGCTTTACATTTATGTTTACCAGTGTATGTTGTTAACGTGATATGATTTTAACTCCTTGTTTTAACTACAGACATCCTTTGTGGTTAGAGAGTTACAGCTTTACATTTAAGTTTACCAGTGTATGTTGTTAACGTGATATGATTTTAACTCCTTGTTTTATCTACAGACATCCTTTACGTTAGAGAGTTACAGCTTTACGTTAGAGAGTTACAGCTTTACGTTAGAGAGTTACAGCTTTACGTTAGAGAGTTACAGCTTTACATTTAAGTTTACCAGTGTATGTTGTTAACGTGATATGATTTTAACTCCTTGTTTTATCTACAGACATCCTTTACGTTAGAGAGTTACAGCTTTAAGTTAGAGAGTTACAGCTTTACGTTAGAGAGTTACAGCTTTACGTTAGAGAGTTACAGCTTTACATTTAAGTTTACCAGTGTATGTTGTTAACGTGATATGATTTTAACTCCTTGTTTTAACTACAGACATCCTTTGTTGTTAGAGAGTTACAGCTTTACATTTAAGTTTACCAGTGTATGTTGTTAACGTGATATGATTTTAACTCCTTGTTTTATCTACAGACATCCTTCACGTTAGAGAGTTACAGCTTTACGTTAGAGAGTTACAGCTTTACATTTAAGTTTACCAGTGTATGTTGTTAACGTGATATGATTTTAACTCCTTGTTTTAACTACAGACATCCTTTGTTGTTAGAGAGTTACAGCTTTACGTTAGAGAGTTACAGCTTTACGTTAGAGAGTTACAGCTTTACATTTAAGTTTACCAGTGTATGTTGTTAACGTGATATGATTTTAACTCCTTGTTTTAACTACAGACATCCTTCACGTTAGAGAGTTACAGCTTTACGTTAGAGAGTTACAGCTTTACATTTAAGTTTACCAGTGTATGTTGTTAACGTGATATGATTTTAACTCCTTGTTTTATCTACAGACATCCTTTACGTTAGAGAGTTACAGCTTTACGTTAGAGAGTTACAGCTTTACGTTAGAGAGTTACAGCTTTACATTTAAGTTTACCAGTGTATGTTGTTAACGTGATATGATTTTAACCCTTGTTTTAACTACAGACATCCTTTACGTTAGAGAGTTACAGCTTTACGTTAGAGAGTTACAGCTTTACGTTAGAGAGTTACAGCTTTACATTTAAGTTTACCAGTGTATGTTGTTAACGTGATATGATTTTAACTCCTTGTTTTAACTACAGACATCCTTCACGTTAGAGAGTTACAGCTTTACATTTAAGTTTACCAGTGTATGTTGTTAACGTGATATGATTTTAACTCCTTGTTTTAACTACAGACATCCTTTACGTTAGAGAGTTAGAGCTTTACGTTAGAGAGTTACAGCTTTACATTTAAGTTTACCAGTGTATGTTGTTAACGTGATATGATTTTAACTCCTTGTTTTAACTACAGACATCCTTCACGTTAGAGAGTTACAGCTTTACATTTAAGTTTACCAGTGTATGTTGTTAACGTGATATGATTTTAACTCCTTGTTTTAACTACAGACATCCTTGACGTTAGAGAGTTACAGCTTTACGTTAGAGAGTTACAGCTTTACGTTAGAGAGTTACAGCTTTACATTAGAGAGTTACAGCTTTACATTTAAGTTTACCAGTGTATGTTGTTAACGTGATGTGATTTTAACTCCTTGTTTTAACTACAGACATCCTTCACGTTAGAGAGTTACAGCTTTACGTTAGAGAGTTACAGCTTTACATTTAAGTTTACCAGTGTATGTTGTTAACGTGATGTGATTTTAACTCCTTGTTTTATCTACAGACATCCTTTACGTTAGAGAGTTACAGCTTTACGTTAGAGAGTTACAGCTTTACATTTAAGTTTACCAGTGTATGTTGTTAACGTGATATGATTTTAACTCCTTGTTTTAACTACAGACATCCTTTGTTGTTAGAGAGTTACAGCTTCACGTTAGAGAGTTACAGCTTCACGTTAGAGAGTTACAGCTTTACGTTAGAGAGTTACAGCTTTACATTTAAGTTTACCAGTATATGTGGTTAACGTGATATGATTTTAACTCCTTGTTTTAACTACAGACATCCTTTACGTTAGAGAGTTACAGCTTTACATTTAAGTTTACCAGTGTATGTTGTTAACGTGATGTGATTTTAACTCCTTGTTTTATCTACAGACATCCTTTGTTGTTAGAGAGTTACAGCTTTACGTTAGAGAGTTACAGCTTTACATTTAAGTTTACCAGTGTATGTTGTTAACGTGATATGATTTTAACTCCTTGTTTTATCTACAGACATCCTTTGTTGTTAGAGAGTTACAGCTTTACATTAGAGAGTTACAGCTTTACATTTAAGTTTACCAGTGTATGTTGTTAACGTGATGTGATTTTAACTCCTTGTTTTATCTACAGACATCCTTTAAGTTAGAGAGTTACAGCTTTACGTTAGAGAGTTACAGCTTTACGTTAGAGAGTTACAGCTTTACATTAGAGAGTTACAGCTTTACGTTTAAGTTTACCGTATATGTTGTTAACGTGATATGATTTTAACTCCTTGTTTTAACTACAGACATCCTTTACGTTAGAGAGTTACAGCTTTACGTTAGAGAGTTACAGCTTTACGTTTAAGTTTACCGTATATGTTGTTATAGTGATATGATTTTAACTCCTTGTTTTAACTACAGACATCCTTTACGTTAGAGAGTTACAGCTTTACGTTAGAGAGTTACAGCTTTACATTTAAGTTTACCGTATATGTTGTTAACGTGATATGATTTTAACTCCTTGTTTTAACTACAGACATCCTTTACGTTAGAGAGTTACAGCTTTACGTTAGAGAGTTACAGCTTTACGTTAGAGAGTTACAGCTTTACATTTAAGTTTACCGTATATGTGGTTAACGTGATATGATTTTAACTCCTTGTTTTATCTACAGACATCCTTTGTTGTTAGAGAGTTACAGCTTTACGTTAGAGAGTTACAGCTTTACGTTAGAGAGTTACAGCTTTACGTTAGAGAGTTACAGCTTTACATTTAAGTTTACCAGTGTATGTTGTTAACGTGATATGATTTTAACCCTTGTTTTAACTACAGACATCCTTTACGTTAGAGAGTTACAGCTTTACGTTTAAGTTTACCAGTGTATGTTGTTAACGTGATGTGATTTTAACTCCTTGTTTTAACTACAGACATCCTTTGTTGTTAGAGAGTTACAGCTTCACGTTAGAGAGTTACAGCTTTACGTTAGAGAGTTACAGCTTTACATTTAAGTTTACCAGTATATGTGGTTAACGTGATGTGATTTTAACTCATTGTTTTATCTACAGACATCCTGCACGTTAGAGAGTTACAGCTTTACATTAGAGAGTTACAGCTTTACATTTAAGTTTACCAGTATATGTGGTTAACGTGATGTGATTTTAACTCCTTGTTTTATCTACAGACATCCTGCACGTTAGAGAGTTACAGCTTTACGTTAGAGAGTTACAGCTTTACATTTAAGTTTACCAGTGTATGTTGTTAACGTGATATGATTTTAATCCTTGTTTTATCTACAGACATCCTTTGTTGTTAGAGAGTTACAGCTTTACGTTAGAGAGTTACAGCTTTACGTTAGAGAGTTACAGCTTTACATTTATGTTTACCAGTGTATGTTGTTAACGTGATATGATTTTAACTCCTTGTTTTATCTACAGACATCCTTTACGTTAGAGAGTTACAGCTTTACGTTAGAGAGTTAGTGCTTTACGTTAGAGAGTTACAGCTTTACATTTAAGTTTACCAGTGTATGTTGTTAACGTGATATGATTTTAACTCCTTGTTTTATCTACAGACATCCTTTGTTGTTAGAGAGTTACAGCTTTACGTTAGAGAGTTACAGCTTTACATTTAAGTTTACCAGTGTATGTTGTTAACGTGATATGATTTTAACTCCTTGTTTTAACTACAGACATCCTTTGTTGTTAGAGAGTTACAGCTTCACGTTAGAGAGTTACAGCTTCACGTTAGAGAGTTACAGCTTTACGTTAGAGAGTTACAGCTTTACATTTAAGTTTACCAGTATATGTGGTTAACGTGATGTGATTTTAACTCCTTGTTTTATCTACAGACATCCTGCACGTTAGAGAGTTACAGCTTTACGTTAGAGAGTTACAGCTTTACATTTAAGTTTACCAGTGTATGTTGTTAACGTGATATGATTTTAACTCCTTGTTTTATCTACAGACATCCTTTACGTTAGAGAGTTACAGCTTTACGTTAGAGAGTTACAGCTTTACATTTAAGTTTACCAGTGTATGTTGTTAACGTGATATGATTTTAACTCCTTGTTTTATCTACAGACATTCTTTACGTTAGAGAGTTACAGCTTTACATTTAAGTTTACCAGTGTATGTTGTTAACGTGATATGATTTTAACCCTTGTTTTATCTACAGACATCCTTTACGTTAGAGAGTTACAGCTTTACGTTAGAGAGTTACAGCTTTACGTTAGAGAGTTACAGCTTTACATTTAAGTTTACCAGTGTATGTTGTTAACGTGATATGATTTTAACTCCTTGTTTTATCTACAGACATTCTTTACGTTAGAGAGTTACAGCTTTACATTTAAGTTTACCAGTGTATGTTGTTAACGTGATGTGATTTTAACCCCTTGTTTTAACTACAGACATCCTTCACGTTAGAGAGTTACAGCTTTACATTTAAGTTTACCAGTGTATGTTGTTAACGTGATATGATTTTAACTCCTTGTTTTAACTACAGACATCCTTTACGTTAGAGAGTTACAGCTTTACGTTAGAGAGTTACAGCTTTACGTTAGAGAGTTACAGCTTTACATTTAAGTTTACCAGTGTATGTTGTTAACGTGATATGATTTTAACCCTTGTTTTATCTACAGACATCCTTTACGTTAGAGAGTTACAGCTTCACCTTAGAGAGTTACAGCTTTACATTTAAGTTTACCAGTGTATGTTGTTAACGTGATATGATTTTAACTCCTTGTTTTAACTACAGACATCCTTTACGTTAGAGAGTTACAGCTTTACGTTAGAGAGTTACAGCTTTACATTTAAGTTTACCAGTGTATGTTGTTAACGTGATATGATTTTAACCCCTTGTTTTAACTACAGACATCCTTTACGTTAGAGAGTTACAGCTTTACGTTAGAGAGTTACAGCTTTACGTTAGAGAGTTACAGCTTTACATTTAAGTTTACCAGTGTATGTTGTTAACGTGATATGATTTTAACCCTTGTTTTAACTACAGACATCCTTTACGTTAGAGAGTTACAGCTTTACATTTAAGTTTACCAGTGTATGTTGTTAACGTGATGTGATTTTAACCCTTGTTTTAACTACAGACATCCTTTACGTTAGAGAGTTACAGCTTTACGTTAGAGAGTTACAGCTTTACGTTAGAGAGTTACAGCTTTACACTTAAGTTTACCAGTATATGTGGTTAACGTGATATGATTTTAACTCCTTGTTTTATCTACAGACATCCTTTACGTTACAGAGTTACAGCTTTACGTTAGAGAGTTACAGCTTTACGTTAGAGAGTTACAGCTTTACATTTAAGTTTACCAGTATATGTGGTTAACGTGATATGATTTTAACTCCTTGTTTTATCTACAGACATCCTTTACGTTAGAGAGTTACAGCTTTACGTTAGAGAGTTACAGCTTTACGTTAGAGAGTTACAGCTTTACGTTAGAGAGTTACAGCTTTACATTTAAGTTTACCAGTGTATGTTGTTAACGTGATATGATTTTAACTCCTTGTTTTAACTACAGACATCCTTTACGTTAGAGAGTTACAGCTTTACGTTAGAGAGTTACAGCTTTACGTTAGAGAGTTACAGCTTTACATTTAAGTTTACCAGTGTATGTTGGTAACGTGATGTGATTTTAACCCTTGTTTTAACTACAGACATCCTTTACGTTAGAGAGTTACAGCTTTACGTTAGAGAGTTACAGCTTTACATTTAAGTTTACCAGTGTATGTTGTTAACGTGATGTGATTTTAACTCCTTGTTTTAACTACAGACATCCTTTGTTGTTAGAGAGTTACAGCTTTACATTAGAGAGTTACAGCTTTACGTTAGAGAGCTACAGCTTTACGTTAGAGAGTTACAGCTTTACATTTAAGTTTACCAGTATATGTGGTTAACGTGATATGATTTTAACTCCTTGTTTTATCTACAGACATTCTTTACATTAGAGAGTTACAGCTTTACGTTAGAGAGTTACAGCTTTACGTTAGAGAGTTACAGCTTTACATTTAAGTTTACCAGTGTATGTTGTTAACGTGATATGATTTTAACTCCTTGTTTTATCTACAGACATCCTTTGTTGTTAGAGAGTTACAGCTTTACGTTAGAGAGTTACAGCTTTACATTTAAGTTTACCAGTGTATGTTGTTAACGTGATATGATTTTAACTCCTTGTTTTATCTACAGACATCCTTTGTTGTTAGAGAGTTACAGCTTTACGTTAGAGAGTTACAGCTTTACGTTAGAGAGTTACAGCTTTACGTTAGAGAGTTACAGCTTTACATTTAAGTTTACCAGTGTATGTTGTTAACGTGATATGATTTTAACTCCTTGTTTTATCTACAGACATCCTTTACGTTAGAGAGTTACAGCTTTACGTTAGAGAGTTAGTGCTTTACGTTAGAGAGTTACAGCTTTACATTTAAGTTTACCAGTGTATGTTGTTAACGTGATATGATTTTAACTCCTTGTTTTATCTACAGACATCCTTTGTTGTTAGAGAGTTACAGCTTTACCTTAGAGAGTTACAGCTTTACATTTAAGTTTACCAGTGTATGTTGTTAACGTGATATGATTTTAACTCCTTGTTTTAACTACAGACATCCTTTGTTGTTAGAGAGTTACAGCTTCACGTTAGAGAGTTACAGCTTCACGTTAGAGAGTTACAGCTTTACGTTAGAGAGTTACAGCTTTACATTTAAGTTTACCAGTATATGTGGTTAACGTGATGTGATTTTAACTCCTTGTTTTATCTACAGACATCCTGCACGTTAGAGAGTTACAGCTTTACGTTAGAGAGTTACAGCTTTACATTTAAGTTTACCAGTGTATGTTGTTAACGTGATATGATTTTAACTCCTTGTTTTATCTACAGACATCCTTTACGTTAGAGAGTTACAGCTTTACGTTAGAGAGTTACAGCTTTACATTTAAGTTTACCAGTGTATGTTGTTAACGTGATATGATTTTAACTCCTTGTTTTATCTACAGACATTCTTTACGTTAGAGAGTTACAGCTTTACATTTAAGTTTACCAGTGTATGTTGTTAACGTGATATGATTTTAACCCTTGTTTTATCTACAGACATCCTTTACGTTAGAGAGTTACAGCTTTACGTTAGAGAGTTACAGCTTTACGTTAGAGAGTTACAGCTTTACATTTAAGTTTACCAGTGTATGTTGTTAACGTGATATGATTTTAACTCCTTGTTTTATCTACAGACATTCTTTACGTTAGAGAGTTACAGCTTTACATTTAAGTTTACCAGTGTATGTTGTTAACGTGATGTCATTTTAACCCCTTGTTTTAACTACAGACATCCTTCACGTTAGAGAGTTACAGCTTTACATTTAAGTTTACCAGTGTATGTTGTTAACGTGATATGATTTTAACTCCTTGTTTTAACTACAGACATCCTTTACGTTAGAGAGTTACAGCTTTACGTTAGAGAGTTACAGCTTTACGTTAGAGAGTTACAGCTTTACATTTAAGTTTACCAGTGTATGTTGTTAACGTGATATGATTTTAACCCTTGTTTTATCTACAAACATCCTTTACGTTAGAGAGTTACAGCTTCACGTTAGAGAGTTACAGCTTTACATTTAAGTTTACCAGTGTATGTTGTTAACGTGATATGATTTTAACTCCTTGTTTTAACTACAGACATCCTTTACGTTAGAGAGTTACAGCTTTACATTTATGTTTACCAGTGTATGTTGTTAACGTGATGTGATTTTAACTCCTTGTTTTAACTACAGACATCCTTTACGTTAGAGAGTTACAGCTTTACGTTAGAGAGTTACAGCTTTACGTTAGAGAGTTACAGCTTTACATTTAAGTTTACCAGTGTATGTTGTTAACGTGATATGATTTTAACCCCTTGTTTTAACTACAGACATCCTTTACGTTAGAGAGTTACAGCTTTACATTTAAGTTTACCAGTGTATGTTGTTAACGTGATGTGATTTTAACCCTTGTTTTAACTACAGACATCCTTTACGTTAGAGAGTTACAGCTTTACGTTAGAGAGTTACAGCTTTACACTTAAGTTTACCAGTATATGTGGTTAACGTGATATGATTTTAACTCCTTGTTTTATCTACAGACATCCTTTACGTTACAGAGTTACAGCTTTACGTTAGAGAGTTACAGCTTTACGTTAGAGAGTTACAGCTTTACATTTAAGTTTACCAGTATATGTGGTTAACGTGATATGATTTTAACTCCTTGTTTTATCTACAGACATCCTTTACGTTAGAAAGTTACAGCTTTACGTTAGAGAGTTACAGCTTTACATTTAAGTTTACCAGTGTATGTTGTTAACGTGATATGATTTTAACCTCTTGTTTTAACTACAGACATCCTTTACGTTAGAGAGTTACAGCTTTACATTAGAGAGTTACAGCTTTACATTTAAGTTTACCAGTGTATGTTGTTAACGTGATATGATTTTAACTCCTTGTTTTATCTACAGACATCCTTTACGTTAGAGAGTTACAGCTTTACGTTAGAGAGTTACAGCTTTACGTTAGAGAGTTACAGCTTTACGTTAGAGAGTTACAGCTTTACATTTAAGTTTACCAGTGTATGTTGTTAACGTGATATGATTTTAACTCCTTGTTTTAACTACAGACATCCTTTACGTTAGAGAGTTACAGCTTTACGTTAGAGAGTTACAGCTTTACGTTAGAGAGTTACAGCTTTACATTTAAGTTTACCAGTGTATGTTGGTAACGTGATGTGATTTTAACCCTTGTTTTAACTACAGACATCCTTTACGTTAGAGAGTTACAGCTTTACGTTAGAGAGTTACAGCTTTACATTTAAGTTTACCAGTATATGTTGTTAACGTGATATGATTTTAACTCCTTGTTTTAACTACAGACATCCTTTGTTGTTAGAGAGTTACAGCTTTACATTAGAGAGTTACAGCTTTACGTTAGAGAGTTACAGCTTTACGTTAGAGAGTTACAGCTTTACATTTAAGTTTACCAGTATATGTGGTTAACGTGATATGATTTTAACTCCTTGTTTTATCTACAGACATTCTTTACATTAGAGAGTTACAGCTTTACGTTAGAGAGTTACAGCTTTACGTTAGAGAGTTACAGCTTTACATTTAAGTTTACCAGTGTATGTTGTTAACGTGATATGATTTTAACTCCTTGTTTTATCTACAGACATCCTTTGTTGTTAGAGAGTTACAGCTTTACGTTAGAGAGTTACAGCTTTACATTTAAGTTTACCAGTGTATGTTGTTAACGTGATATGATTTTAACTCCTTGTTTTATCTACAGACATCCTTTGTTGTTAGAGAGTTACAGCTTTACGTTAGAGAGTTACAGCTTTACGTTAGAGAGTTACAGCTTTACATTTAAGTTTACCAGTGTATGTTGTTAACGTGATGTGATTTTAACTCCTTGTTTTAACTACAGACATTCTTTACGTTAGAGAGTTACAGCTTTACATTTAAGTTTACCAGTGTATGTTGTTAACGTGATATGATTTTAACTCCTTGTTTTAACTACAGACATCCTTTACGTTAGAGAGTTACAGCTTTACGTTAGAGAGTTACAGCTTTACATTTAAGTTTACCAGTGTATGTTGTTAACGTGATGTGATTTTAACTCCTTGTTTTATCTACAGACATCCTTCACGTTAGAGAGTTACAGCTTTACGTTAGAGAGTTACAGCTTTACATTTAAGTTTACCAGTGTATGTTGTTAACGTGATATGATTTTAACTCCTTGTTTTATCTACAGACATCCTTTGTTGTTAGAGAGTTACAGCTTTACGTTAGAGAGTTACAGCTTTACATTTAAGTTTACCAGTGTATGTTGTTAACGTGATATGATTTTAATCCCTTGTTTTAACTACAGACATCCTTGACGTTAGAGAGTTACAGCTTTACGTTAGAGAGTTACAGCTTTACATTTAAGTTTACCAGTGTATGTTGTTAACGTGATGTGATTTTAACTCCTTGTTTTATCTACAGACATCCTTTACGTTAGAGAGTTACAGCTTTACGTTAGAGAGTTACAGCTTTACGTTAGAGAGTTACAGCTTTACATTTAAGTTTACCAGTGTATGTTGTTAACGTGATATGATTTTAACTCCTTGTTTTAACTACAGACATCCTTTACGTTAGAGAGTTACAGCTTTACGTTAGAGAGTTACAGCTTTACATTTAAGTTTACCAGTGTATGTTGTTAACGTGATATGATTTTAACTCCTTGTTTTAACTACAGACATCCTTCACGTTAGAGAGTTACAGCTTTACGTTAGAGAGTTACAGCTTTACGTTAGAGAGTTACAGCTTTACGTTAGAGAGTTACAGCTTTACATTTAAGTTTACCAGTGTATGTTGTTAACGTGATATGATTTTAACTCCTTGTTTTATCTACAGACATCCTTTACGTTAGAGAGTTACAGCTTTACGTTAGAGAGTTACAGCTTTACGTTAGAGAGTTACAGCTTTACGTTAGAGAGTTACAGCTTTACATTTAAGTTTACCAGTGTATGTTGTTAACGTGATATGATTTTAACTCCTTGTTTTAACTACAGACATCCTTTACGTTAGAGAGTTACAGCTTTACGTTAGAGAGTTACAGCTTTACATTTAAGTTTACCAGTGTATGTTGTTAACGTGATATGATTTTAACTCCTTGTTTTATCTACAGACATCCTTTGTTGTTAGAGAGTTACAGCTTTACGTTAGAGAGTTACAGCTTTACATTTAAGTTTACCAGTGTATGTTGTTAACGTGATATGATTTTAACTCCTTGTTTTATCTACAGACATCCTTCACGTTAGAGAGTTACAGCTTTACGTTAGAGAGTTACAGCTTTACATTTAAGTTTACCAGTGTATGTTGTTAACGTGATATGATTTTAACTCCTTGTTTTATCTACAGACATCCTTTGTTGTTAGAGAGTTACAGCTTTACGTTAGAGAGTTACAGCTTTACTTTTAAGTTTACCAGTGTATGTTGTTAACGTGATATGATTTTAATCCCTTGTTTTATTTACAGACATCCTTTACGTTAGAGAGTTACAGCTTTACGTTAGAGAGTTACTGCTTTACGTTAGAGAGTTACAGCTTTACATTAGAGAGTTACAGCTTTACGTTAGAGAGTTACAGCTTTACATTTAAGTTTACCAGTGTATGTTGTTAACGTGATGTGATTTTAACTCCTTGTTTTATCTACAGACATCCTTTACGTTAGAGAGTTACAGCTTTACGTTAGAGAGTTACAGCTTTACGTTAGAGAGTTACAGCTTTACGTTAGAGAGTTACAGCTTTACGTTAGAGAGTTACAGCTTTACATTTAAGTTTACCAGTATATGTTGTTAACGTGATATGATTTTAACTCCTTGTTTTATCTACAGACATTCTTCACGTTAGAGAGTTACAGCTTTACATTTAAGTTTACCAGTGTATGTTGTTAACGTGATGTGATTTTAACCCCTTGTTTTAACTACAGACATCCTTTGTTGTTAGAGAGTTACAGCTTTACGTTAGAGAGTTACAGCTTTACGTTAGAGAGTTACAGCTTTACGTCAGAGAGTTACAGCTTTACATTTAAGTTTACCAGTGTATGTTGTTAACGTGATATGATTTTAACTCCTTGTTTTATCTACAGACATCCTTTACGTTACAGAGTTACAGCTTTACGTTAGAGAGTTACAGCTTTACGTTAGAGAGTTACAGCTTTACATTTAAGTTTACCAGTGTATGTTGTTAACGTGATATGATTTTAACTCCTTGTTTTATCTACAGACATCCTTTACGTTAGAGAGTTACAGCTTTACGTTAGAGAGTTACAGCTTTACGTTAGAGAGTTACAGCTTTACATTTAAGTTTACCAGTGTATGTTGTTAACGTGATATGATTTTAACCCTTGTTTTAACTACAGACATCCTTTACGTTAGAGAGTTACAGCTTTACGTTAGAGAGTTACAGCTTTACGTTAGAGAGTTACAGCTTTACATTTAAGTTTACCAGTGTATGTTGTTAACGTGATGTGATTTTAACCCTTGTTTTAACTACAGACATCCTTTACGTTAGAGAGTTACAGCTTTACATATATGTTTACCAGTGTATGTTGTTAACGTGATATGATTTTAACTTTTATCTACAGACATTCTTTGTTGCTAAGGTGGTGCAATTTTACATGATACATTAATCAGTCGCTTTTATATTGAGTCTGTTGATATTTGCCTGACGATAAAACTTCATTTTCACATGTTGTCAGGAATCATGTTTGTTAAATCATTTCATCACAGAATAATGCCATTCCATAGTTAACTTAATTAAAAGGACCATTAGATTGAATTCATATTACAGTGAATGATAATTAGTATTAAGTAGCCAAATTAGTTTTGTTCCCATCACGGTAGGAATGTTAAATGGCTGTATCATGTGAATGTAATACATATCCATACCAGATAAAATGAAGGCCATCAAATATTTGAAACCTTAGAGTACATATGTAAACCAACCTTTTCATGATAAGCAACTTACAAAAGTCAAAGGTTCTAGATTTAGGTCAGTATCAAACATTACATTTAATGATGAGAAAAGTAGGTATTTTATGATACTGCATTGACATAGAATGTTTAGTTAATCTGTCCAAATCAATATAATCACCTTGGTATAAGTTTTGAAAATGGTTTGTTGTTTATCAATCTTTTTCACGTATATTGTTGTAAATGAATAATATTTCATTTTGAGACAAACTGAAGAAATGGAGCAAAAACTCACCGATGTATTTGTGACATACGTTTTAATGATGGGAAACAATTGAATGAGAAGGGTGTAGAATATGGAATAGGACTATTTATAAATTGAAATTTAAGATACAAAATGAAACAGTGTATTAATTACAAAATCACCAATCAAAGGACATAATAATTGAACGTATATAAAGATATATGCTTTAAGGTTGTGTTGAAAGCAGAGAAGTAGCAGTGAGATGGAGAACAGCAGTAAAACGCGATTCATTAACTATGTTATGTATGTGAAGATTTTATGTTCGGACATGGCACACATATTCCTGTTTGCCGTCAGATGAATGTTTTCATACTGTTTTATTGATAGATAACCTCCATGGGATAAAACATGTCTTGCCTCGTTAATATATTTCAAAAGGAAGAACGATGTTCTTTAGTAGACCTACAATCCCAATACATGCTTTTTTCTTTCTGGAGAATATATATCACTAACTGCTGTTAACATGTTTTTGTAGAGTTATTAAGTGTCTTAATTAGATATAAGAAGATGTGGTATGAGTGCCAATGAGACAACTCTCCATCCAAGTCAAAATTTATCAATGTAAACCATTAATGTTTATTTATTTTATTAAGTTGGTTTTATTTTCGTGGAATTTCATTGTTGATCCTGTATCACGTGACATGTTTTTGATATGATCGGTTTCATATTTGTTTAATATTCTAAGGAATTCCACACTTATGCATTGATAACGGGTAAGCCATACCACGTCGCGGGGATATATTTCAAAACAGAATAATGATGTTCTTTACAGGCACACATTCTAAAATCATATTTTTCGATCTTGAGTATCTACTGTGAAAGTACTTTTATTCGTGGGGAACCAATTTTCGTGGTTTTCGTGGATGACTTTATCCACGAATTTAAGTGTCCAACGAAATATAACAGCTGTTGTCCAAATCAAGACAAGAAAAGATTCCCATGTAGGTTTGACTACCGATATGATCTAGAGAATACAATGAATGTCGGCAAATCTGAGACTACTATAATAGTAGTCTGGGGCAAATGCACTATGAACTACAACTGCAGGCAAGATTATACCCATTTAATCTTTAAAACCTAAACTGTACAACTTCTGATCTCTTAATTCTCATAAAAATATTTTGATCGATGAAAGTCAGATTTCCGGTGATGATATGCTATGATAACGTGTTCATTTATTATATCCTCATAATTCTTGTACGGGAAATAACAATTTCATGATGGGCTTGCTTTTGATAAAATTAATTTTACAATTCAATGTACATTTAAAGCATTTGTTTATGTAACTGTTTTCTTTAAGTGCCATGTTTATGGCCTAATTAAAACCTCTGATTGTCTTTAATCTGTTGATCATTCGATCTCAGGTTTATTAGTGTCATCACTACACGGGAGCAATAATTTAAATGTTTACTTTGTAATTTCCTTCAATCGAGACAATTTGTAACCTTCGTTTCTAATGGCTTCAAATCTACGCTCTATTCGTTTTTTTTAGAAAACTAAAATCCACGAAATTAAAACCCACGAACATGTAACTTTTGCTCTAACCACGAAAATTGATACCCACGAATTAAAGTACTTTCACAGTATATCACTCTATATTAGAATATAGATATACATCAAGATTGTTTTGGGAATTATTTATGTCTTACCTTAAAAATATTTTATTGGGTTGGTTTTTAAATATCTTGAATTTCATTGTTGATCCTGTTTCTCGTGACATGTTTTCTTATACATGTTATATGATCGGTTTCATATCTTTTAATATTATAAGGATTTTCTACACTTATATAGAAATAAGAAGATGTGGTATGAGTGCCAATTAGACAACTCTTCATCCAAGTCACAATTAGTAAAAAGTAAACAACTATAGGTCAAAGTACGGTCTTAGCTCACACCGAACAGCAAGCTATAAAGGGCCCCAAAATGACTAGTGTAAAACAATTCAAACAGGAAAACCAACGGTCTAATCTATATAAAACAAGAAACGAGAAACACTTATGAACCACATCAACAAACGACGACCACTGACCAGGCTCTTGACCTTAGCACAAATGCAGCAGGTGTAAACGTTTTAACAGGCGTCAACCTTCACCACAACCTTAAACAGTAGTGTAACATTACAACATAAAAGACACATATATGCATACTTAGTCGTATTTGTAGAACTTATCTGAGTTTTTCTTTGCTTATGCTCTTCAACTTTGTATTGAAATGAGTCTTGTAAAATTGTTATTTGAGCACCACTAATCATGCGTAGCAAACTAACGAAGCATGTCTGGTATCATTATAATGAGTCCTTATATTATAACGTTTTACCATGATATTTCAGGTGTAAATTTAAATACTCATCGAAATATCAAATCTTTATTGTCAATAATTTTGTCGGTTGTACTATTTCTAAGTCTATGTTTTGGATCTGAAGTGCTGGTACATTTGTATTAGGTAAGCACTGACGTAGGGTATATGTTCATCTGACATAACCAACACAATCTGAGTTTGGCTTTTGTCTCTTGTACATTTTGGTTTCATCAGCACTTTATTTCAAATTTTAGACTACAGCATTGCCGAAGATATATGTACCTAAAATTCACAATACGATCCCTGCAAAGTTTACATAAACTACAGGAGTGTTTATAATTCATAATAAATATCGTGTTGCGTGACTATTATTCTCGTTTAATTAAACTTACATATTTGATTTCATTTATCAAATTATGTAAATATAACAATAAAACAATATATAACAACAGCTGTTTATTATTTACTTTTGTACAACAAACAATGCCGAAAACATATACACGTGTTTGGGATTAAATTCGGGCAATTGTGATGGAAACACCAGAAAAATAGTATCAAAATGTCATTTATTTCCTTTTTCAAAGTTGGCTATAAAAAGTATTTTGGACAATAACAATTTGAACATGGTATGATTTGTTTTCATGTGATCGGGATTTATTTAGAATTGTAAATATTTCGCAAACCGTCGTATAGTTGGCTACTTCTATGTGACTTTGCTCGCGTGACAGAATAATGACGGATCTTTTCGCCGTTATTTATTTTAGATTTACAATAACTTATGTCACCACTTTTCTGATCCTTTTCTCACACAAACTGTTAATCTACGTTTCATTTTCCGCGATAACGTTCTACAGTTCGACTTTTCCTTCGATGGACAATGTGCGATTGCGCAGTGATGATTGCCTAATTAATTGCGTGATATGGATATGTGTCTTGACGTCGAATTTTGTCTGGTGGACAAAAATTATTTCAGGTGTAAAATAAAAAAATCTTCAAATAGCTAGATGGAAAGTAAACAGCGATAGTTTAATCTATACTAAATTAACTTTTTGAACAAAACCCGACAAAAAATAATTATAATGAAAATCGTATCTACTATCCGTTAAAATGTTAATCTGGTGCATCTGGTGCAAAACGTCATCTTGTCCAGTAAAGTTTGCTACCGTTAAGGTTGTTAGGACAAGATTAAAAGAACATATAATGAAAAAATCTCCGATGTAATAGGAACTCAGGCTACTTAATATTTAAGTTAATAGTATATAGACTGCGAAATATCAGATAATATTTCCATGTTTTCATTATGTAATGTATCAGAAATCCAACCATCAATTAGTCAGTTAAAAAGTAGAAAGTTTTTAATGAACAGTGACATGCATTTGATTGTATATGGTTATAATTAGGTCCTCCTTTCAAAGTTTTATTTAATAACAAGAAGTAGATAGAAAACAGTTGTTTATTTTAAACCGAGTTCTTCTCCTAATTTAAGCCTACCTATTTCTGCTTGATTTGTTTAAATCTTAAAATCAAAGATTGATCAGTCTTGTTTTTTTTTTTTTTGATTTGATTCCTAAATTATTTACTCATTTAGTATTTCTCTGTACAATTACTTTAATTTATTCTATGATCTTTTACAGGTATCAGTTACTGTAAGTATTGTTATGTTATGGCAATGATTACTAATAAGTATTTGCATTACAGGTTATGATTCGGAGCTTTTTAATGCTAATGTTCTTTCTTCAAACGACGTATTTATCAAAGGACATTACAACAACTTATGTTATATATTAGTCAATAATAGATTTTATGCGTGCTAACTGTTATTATTATTTTGAAATATTAGATATTGAAACAAACAAGAATAATAAGTTGTTATAACGAACCTGCTCTGTTTGATTTTACTTCTTTAGAAAACAGCAATTGCAGCCTGTTAAATAAAGGCAATAGTGGTTCGTCGATCTTAAAGTTGCTTAAATCATTTAAGAGCCAAATCAAGATAACCAAAGCAATTGAAGGAATTGTAAAGAAGAATATCATTCTTTATTTTGCTTGAAACTTAATCAGTGAATAAACACACAATACTAAATTGAGGAAACACAGAATCTTGAAAATAAAATCGTCGATCAAAACTGAGGTAGACAACTAATGACCTATTTTAGAAGAATAACATTATATACAACCTTTGATACACTTTTCTTAAATTCATTGCTTACTATTATGTTTTCTTAAAAATAAACTGAACTGTCTTTGAAAACTGAGAATGTTCTCTTCAGAAGACGTTTTCTTCAAACCGTCAGATAGAGATATACTTGTATATGACCAATGACATACTGTGGATTCATTAGTATTCGTCGGATACCAATTTTCGTGGGTTTCGTGGGTAAAGGTGAACCACGAATTCAAATGTTAAACGAATTACAAATTTTCTATAGGCTTTGTATACAGAGATTGGCTAAACCACGAAATCAAATATCCACGAAAATGCAAGGTTTCCCAATCCACGAAAATTGATACCCACGAAAATAAATGCATCCACAGTATTCGAAATATTGAATAATATTTAACGTACAAAAATATTGACATTTCACATATATATTAGTATCAGTACAGTATAGTTATCATAGTTATTGTAAATTATTTTACCTTTTCAGTGATTGTAAGAAATGTGGGTAAGTTTTGTTGCTTCTCAGTTCTTTTTTCAAGATGAAGGTAAAATGATATATAAATTTGTCTAAAAACTAATTAAAATATAAATAAATTTATGAGTTAAAAGTTTAACAAACATACTGAACACCTAGGCAAATTCAATAAGGGAAGTCCATAAAACTGACAAAATCAAACCATCAATCAACGGAACAGGTGAAAACAACACTGTTTCTGACTTGGTTCAGGCATTTTGACAGAAAAATGATGGGTTAAACCTGGTTCTTATAGATAGTTAAAGTCGTGATATATCAATCTATTAAAATATTTTGATCTAGAAATTCTATCAACATAAATGTTGTTTGTTTAACAGTGTAAACATTGACAACATAAATAATGCTAAGGCAATGGAAAACAAGGAGCATTACATTAAATTACTACGTGCACATAGAAATCATAAACGCTCATCTGGTATTTTACAGAAATAGATTAAATGTGGTAAAGTAAAGGATAAATCTAAGCATTTCAATTTTATGAAAAGAAAACCCATAACTTATATTAGAAAACCAATTTGAAAAGTGAAACACCAGTAACGGTCGTCTGTTCAAAGGATTGTGCTTAGTTGTCCTTAGGCTAGTATTATTATCTACAGCAAAAACAAAAAGTGTTCTGGTGGAAACGAAAGCAAAGTTTGTGAAACAAATACGCGGTTCGACCGTTAACATATATGCGTGTTTTTTTGTTTTTTTTTGTTTTTTTTTAATTTGGGGTGACTCGAAACAACACTGATATTCTTTCTTCCTTCTTTTATAATAACAGAAGCATGTTACTTTGTTGGATAACTGTAATGAAGAATTACCATAAACATCTTTATTTCCCTCCATAATAATAAAATAAACGTCATAAAATTGAGAATGAAGATAGGGAATGTGTCAAAGAGACAATAACCCGACGAAAGTGCAGAACACAGCCGAAGGCCACAAATGGGTCTTCAACACAGCGAGAAAATTCTCCTGACTTGGGACAGGCGCAAAATGCGGCGGGGTTAAATATGTTTTGTGAGATCTCAATAAACAACAATACGCACAGTAAAACTTAGTTCAAAAGAAGTCCGAGTCCGATGTTAGAAAAGGTAACAAAAGAAACTAAGCAAAATGACAACAAAGGAACTAAGCAAAATGACAATGATACATAAATCAACAAAGAACTACTAGTAGTTACTGACATGCCAGCTCCAAACCTCAATTAAACTGATTGAAAGATTAGGTCTTCATCATATGAAAATCAAGTACAAGTCCTCCCATTAGGGTTTAGTATCATACCATCATAGAATATATGAGAAGAACACAACCCGTATCATGCCAACAACTGGTTTTAGAATAAATGTGTTTACTTCCGATGCAAAGACCCTATGGGTGAATCAATATTAATACCAAAATATGCAATCCTTAATGACTTGACAACAGTATCGTACCTATATCCCTTCTGAATAAGTCTGTTTAAAGGTTTGGTTAGCGTTTGAGATGAATGCCGACATTTTTGTGTTTTGTATAGACATCACCTTAAAAGATTGGATGTGAAATACCTGAACGTATAAGATGTTTGCATGTTGATTTATATTTACAAATGATGTCCTTGTATCTATGATAAATTTAATAACTGTTTTGACTAGTTTGTGATATCGAAAACACTAGTGTAATAATTTTCGGTAATACAGAGATTTCTTTCGTTAAAATCAAATACGTTGTTACGTACACGAGCGAATCGAACAAGTTGAGATATATAAACACCATAAGATGGTGACAAGGGTACGTCACCATCTAAAATTGATAATAAAGAATAGCAAATGAAAAATCATCTCTTTTATCATAAATTTTGGAATTAAGCTTCCCGTTTAAGATATAGATATGAAGATCCAGGAAAGGGCAGTGTTCATTGTTAGTATTAGCTTTCTTTAAAGTCAGTTCTGCAGGAAAATCTCTTTAGTGTTCATAATGACGTCGTCATTATTGAGAGCCAATATATCATCCAAATATCTAAAAGTGTTATTAAATTTTGTATCAGATGTTGTTTCAATGAGTCTTTGCTGATTTTAGTCATAAATTGTAACTCATAACAATACAGAAACAGGTCCGCAATAAGTGGTGCAGAGTTAGTCCCCATTGGAATGTACATTGTAGGGTGAACCGTTATATGCTGAAGTATTTCCACCTATATTTACACTCATAACAAACAGGGAGAGCAAACTTTTAAATACTTAATAATTACCACCTATAAGTTCACCCATAAAACACATTGGAGTGCGAACCACTATAAACTTATTCATTAGAACCTATATTTAGATCCATAGTAAACATGGGAGGGCAAACCGCTTTAAATAATGCATTAGGGTCTATATTTACACCCCTAATAAACTTGGGAAGGCAAACAATTATGTGCCGACTTATAAGCCCTCTTTTACACCGACAATAGACAGAAGAGGGCAAACCGTTATATACTTTTCTATTACCACCTATAGTTAAACCCATAATAAATAGGGATGGCTTACCGTTATGTACTGGTTTATAAACATCTATATGTTCATCAATGATAAACATTTGATTACAAACCATTAAATACTGATTTAGTATCACCTATATTTACACCAATAATCTATTAGTTATATTGAGATACAGTCCTTTCCTCTTAACCTCATAAGTATCTATTAGTAATAATGTGGTGAAGTACTTTTAAAACTTTTAACCTCATATGTATCTATAAGTAAATTTGAGATAAAGAACAAATACAAGCTTTTTGTTCGTGTCTATGTTATACTTTTTGTATGTTTGTTTGAATATCTAATTAGTTATCAAAGGTACCAGGATTATAATTTGATACGCCAGACGCGCGTTTCGTCTGCATAAGACTCATCAGTGACGCTCAGATCAAAATAGTTATAAAGCCAAACAAGTACAAAGTTTAAGAGCATTGAGGAACCAAAATTCCAAAAGTTGTGCCAAATACGGCTAAGGTAATCTATTCCTCGGATAAGAAAATCCTTAGTTTTTTCGAAATTTTCAAAGTTTTGTATCAGGAAATTTATAAAAGTGACCATATAATTGATATTCATGTCATCACCGAAGTGCTGACTACTGGACTGGTGATACCCTCGGGGACGAAACGTCCACCAGCAGTGTCAGTTGTGATGTATGTCTTTTATGTATATATAGACAGTTTTAATTAGTTTTAATAATCACGTTAATTAATTATAGAAATAAGAAGATGAGTGCTAATGAGACCACTCTCCGTCCAAGTCACAATGTGTAAAAAGTAAACTATTATAGGTCAAAGTAAGGTTTTCAACAAGAAGCCGTGGCTCACACCGAACAGTAAGCTATAAAGGGCCCTAAAATGCTAGTGTAAAACAATTCAAACAGGAAAACCAACGGTATAATCTATATAAAAACGAGAAACGAAAAACACTATATGTCTATTTGAGATGCTCAACCAGTTTAGAATATACCTTAGACATGTAAGAGTTCGGAATTTGTATTTATACTTTCTTTTATTATTTTTAGAATAGCACAACTCCATCGAATGGTTGAAGAACTGTAATGCAGAACGACCATTACGAGTATTTAACCAACTAGAAGTTAACACGACGAACATGTTGTTTTTAGA
Source organism: Mytilus coruscus (assembly GCA_017311375.1). Classification (NCBI taxonomy): domain Eukaryota; kingdom Metazoa; phylum Mollusca; class Bivalvia; order Mytilida; family Mytilidae; genus Mytilus; species Mytilus coruscus. The sequence goes on along the minus strand of JAASAO010000341.1, from coordinate 22,326 downwards.
CTCTCCAATGTTTGTATTAGGCTTTAGATTTTCAAATACTTTGGCCCCGGAATCACTGATGAGGCATTTAATGTCGAGATTCACATCTGGAGCAGTAAATTTAGAACTGTAAATGTTTTATTTTCATTGATGTTTGTGTTATTGTTATCCTGATTCAAATCTGAAAGATATATTATAATATTTGTTATGCTTTTTAACCGTTTCTTCAATTAAATATCTTTTGTAATTCTATTATCTTATCATCAGTCAACTACTTTATAGACATTATAGAAATAATAGGAGCACATCGGAGTAAATAGCAATTTCACAGCAACCGAGCGTACAAAATCCCTTTTAAGCCAAAATTTGAAAAGAGTATGTATCAAATGTCAAGTATTCAATTACTTAAATTTCTAAATGAGCATTACTTTCAGATGTATTTTGCTTAGTTTTGCTGTACGATTGTCCCTTGACGAACACCAAACGTCTTCTGTTATTCATAAGGACACATACTTGAAGATTTTATAAGATAATATGATTTGCACAAGAGTAACAGAGAAGATGCATGTTTGACAAAGGTATTTGTTTGTTGTTATGATTGTTTTTTTTTTTCATTTTAAGAGGAATTCTGCTTTGCTTTTTATTCTCGTGTGTCAATTCCCAAAATATTTAACCGATTTCGTTAAGGATGAATTCTTCTGATGTTTTACTCGTTTAAAATCTCAATCGGTAATTGTTTCCAAAACATGTGAAACAAGTGGAAAATATCAATGAATTTTAAAAAATATCATAATCAAACTAAACTCTGTGAAAAAATTGTTTACTTACAATAAGTCTTTGAGGAATGATATTTTCAAATTTTATAACCATTCCGGTCATTATCATCAGCCAAAATGTAGATAAAATGGGATTGAAGTACAAAGAAATGATTTACCAAAATATGTACATCCAACATGATTTTTTCTTTTCATACTTCCTAGGTATGTTTTTATTTTCTTGTTACAAAAAAAAAAAAAAAAAAAAAACAGAAGAGAACAATTACAAATTAACATAATTGACAGCATGGTCAATTTGACACGAAAAAGCATACCAATTTTATAAAACTTTCTAATATTAACACCAATCTATAGTTTTTTTAAGAAAAGTTTAATTGAGAAAATGTGATGTTTTCATAATAGCCCAAAAATGGGTAAATATTGCTAAAAAATTGGAAAATTAATAAATATATGTACTTGCAAATGGCCGTAGCAAAAAAAAAAAAAAAAAAAAAAAAAAAAAATCCACCAACATGTGATTTTTCTTCATCAACTATTTTCTTACAGTCATATGAACTCACAAATCAGGTTAAGAAAAAAAAAAAATATTTCTAGAAATTTTTGCACCTCAGAGGTGTACGTCCTTAATATACGATTTTGAAGTTTTCTGTTGTAAAAATATTTTGTTTGTATCAAGTAATCAATATCAAAGTACTCTTAAACACTCCTGTTGTCTCTTGGTCCATGTTTACTATATAGAACAAGACATTAAAATAAAACATGACATATACCTGTAGGGTAATTATGGGACATGCAGTATATAATTAATATGCTCGTATTTAAGTTGACTATGGAGACAAGTGTATACTAAATTGATAATTAATAAGGTGAAAATAAGCAAATTTATCTAAGGTAAACCTTGCTTGAGGGAGTTGGAACCTTAGTTAAAATGAAGCAATTTTATCTAAGGTAAACCTTGCTTCAGAGAGTTGGAACCTTAGTTAAAATGAAGCAATTTTATCTAAGGTAAACCTTGCTTCAGAGAGTTGGAACCTTAGTTAAAATGAAGCAATTTTATCTAAGGTAAACCTTGCTCGAGGGAGTTGGAACCTTAGTTAAAATGAAGCAATTTTATCTAAGGTCAACCTTGCTTGAGGAGTTGGAACCTTAGTTAAAATGAAGCAATTTTATCTAAGGTCAACCTTGCTTGAGGGAGTTGGAACCTTAGTTCAAATGAAACAATTTTATCTAAGGTAAACCTTACTTGAAGGAGTTGGAACCTTAGTCAAAATGAAGCAATTTTATCTAAGGTAAACCTTGCTCGAGGGAGTTGGAACCTTAGTTAAAATGAAGCAATTTTATCTAAGGTAAACCTTGCTCGAGGGAGTTGGAACCTTAGTTAAAATGAAACAATTTTATCTAAGGTAAACCTTACTTCAGGAGTTGGAACCTTAGTTAAAATGAAGCAATTTTATCTAAGGTAAACCTTGCTTGAGGAGTTGGAACCTTAGTTAAAATGAAGCAATTTTATCTAAGGTAAACCTTGCTCGAGGGAGTTGGAACCTTAGTTAAAATGAAGCAATTTTATCTAAGGTAAACCTTGCTTGAGGGAGTTGGACCTTAGTTAAAATGAAGCAATTTTATCTTAGGTAAACCTTGCTTGAGGGAGTTGGACCTTAGTTAAAATGAAGCAATTTTATCTTAGGTAAACCTTGCTTGAGGGAGTTGGAACCTTAGTTAAAATGAAGCAATTTTATCTAAGGTAAACCTTGCTCGAGGGAGTTGGAACCTTAGTTAAAATGAAGCAATTTTATCTAAGGTAAACCTTGCTTGAGGGAGTTGGACCTTAGTTAAAATGAAGCAATTTTATCTTAGGTAAACCTTGCTTGAGGGAGTTGGACCTTAGTTAAAATGAAGCAAATTTATCTAAGGTAAACCTTACTTGAGGGAGTTGGAACCTTAGTTAAATTGAAGCAATTTTTCAATTTATCAAAGGTGAGCTATTGCATTACAAACGAATGTTTTAAATGATAATACCCTTGGGAACTAACAAAAGACCAGTAACCATACAGACCCACTTTATTATTGGTTTGACCTTTGAACTGTGTATATTCGAGCGGCATTGACGAGTCTGATGTAGACGAAACGCACGAAAATATAAAAACTGATGATTGTCTGAAGTCTTATGAACAACTGAAGTATGTTATTTGGAAGATTTAAATTGATTTAAATTTTCGAATTCAGGTGCCAAACAAGCGGCCTTATCACCCGAACCTTCCTTTTACTCGATGCATTAAATTTATTCAACAATTTCCGTTTACCATTTATTTTCAGTAAATCAATTTAAGAAAAATATTGCATACATCGAGCAGCACTGCTTGGTTGTGCATTTTCCTGAATAGTCATTCTCTGGCCTTTGTTAGTCTTGTATGTTTTTTTAATTTTACTTCATTTATATGTTTTGAGTTTAGTATGACGTCCATTTTCACTGAACTAGTACACATTTTTATTTAGCAGCCAGCTGAGTCCCACCTCCGGGTGCGAGATAATCTCACTCTATTGAAGTACCAGTGGTGGCCTTCAGCTGTTATCTGCTCTTTGGTCGGGTTGTTGTCTCTTTGATATGTTCCCATTTCCATTCTCAATTTTATTTAATTACAAATACGTAATTTTTATTCAATTATATAATGAAACAGGTTTTCTGCTTTTAGTGCTACGTAAAACTCATTGTATAATAAAATAATTTTGAATCCATTCCGTTAAGTTATATCACATAGAATAACCAGTGATGAAAATGATAAATTTGCCTGCTTTCTAATCCTTTCATGAAAGAATTTATTTAATAGCAGAAAGCACGAAATAATAAGTAAACTGTATTAAAATCTTTATTTGTTTTGTTTTTATCATGAATATATATTCATGTAGTGGAAATATATCTTATATTGCAGCACTGCCTAGTACGAACAGGTTGTAGTTGTTCTGAAAAAAAATGTAAGATTGATTTTTCATATGCTTCGTCTTTTCACGTGACGAAAAGAAGTTTAGTCTGTATCCGAATTTTTAAATGATTTTGGAAACATTAATTTTCCAAAAATAAAACTAAGTAAAGACGAAATTAAGAACCGTGTTCTTCTTTCCTGTAATGATACTGGTTTTGTATCATTTATGAATGATTAATGTGAATGAGTATATTTGTTAAAAGTAACTCGGGTTTTTTTGTATATGACTAACCATGAACTATTGCTTTGAATGATATCATATGATAGCAAATGTTGATATATTAGTATCTGCATCATCAATGTCCTCTAGAGCATTAGCAAAAACATCTTCAACTGTGTTGGGTGGAAGAAGTGGTAGGACATCAGCTCTCCGAACAAGTAGATGGATGTTGTCGTTTTCTGTCTGCAAACAATGTTTTTTTGTTCTTCCGTATACATTGCGTATAGTGATAAAAACAGCCTTTGATATTGATGCCAGGAAAACTGAATTTGCTGCTTCACTTAATTTAAAAGTCGAATTACTGCATTCCTCATAATTAGAATAATTTTTATTTTTTAAATTACTAGTAAATGATCTTTAATTATGAAAACTCCTTTGAAATAAATAATTACTTATTCATAATAAATAATGTTTTTCATATGATGCTGAAGCAAGCAGTCTAATAACTTTAAGATGATTGAATTCCTCCTTTTAAAAATATAAATTCGTATTTTGGTAGTTTTGCCAAAAGCTTTTTCACGTAAAAAACATTGTGTTCATTATTTACCTATTAAATTTAAATAAAGTAAAATGAATTTACCCTAAAAAATGTACTTGTTGTTAGTATTTCACCATTTTAATTACATTATTATTCTAACTTTACTTGCAACAGGTAAATTTAACTGTTATTTAATTAGACACTCAAGACTAAAACAACATATTTTGCAATAACAACATCTATTGTTCTTTTCATGTATGAATAGACAGGGCAAAGGACATTTCGGCGAAAATAAAAATGCACATAGGGTCATTTGAGCGCCGGAATATCAACCGTACCTGGATTTTCAAATAGGATGTTTGAGCGAAATTTCCGTGATACTATATATGAATTAATAATTTTTTTAAAATAGTAAGAGAAAAAGAGAATGCTTTTAAAACAAATATATATTTCATTTTATTTTACTTCTGAGTAATTTTATCAAAGTCACCCATCAATTTATACTTTCCTTGACACCATTGTCAAATTACAATCTGTGACTTACATCAAAATTTGGAGTTTGAATATTGATGCACCTTAGAGCCGAACAGACAAGGAGAAGGACCAGAATCTCCTAGACTTGCATTCGATGTACTGCCAGCAGAAAATAACGAGGAATTTTTTTTATGTGATAAGCCTAGGATATAAATTTAAAGCCCGCACTGAATTGTAAATTATGTATTAGTTTTAAGTTTTATGACAGTGTTTTGTATTTTTTTTTACTATAAAAAGATGTTTTAAACTTTGTGCGTTATAAATTCCACATTTTATTAACTATATCCTGCTCGAAATCCTACTTCCACCTCCCCGTGGTGAGCAGGTATAAGATATTATATCTGGCGAACGGAAGAGGTACTCCTTCATCATTCTTAATTTTTTTTTAGCTCAAATGTCCTATGCTTATTTTTATTTTGGTTCAAATGTCCTAAAATTTCCGCGCTCAAACGTCCTATACTTTGGCACTCAAACGTCCTTTTTTATCGCTCAAAAGTCCTACCATTTCGCTCAAATGTCCATTTCCGATAGACAGAATATGAAAATTCATAATGCAGGAATAGCCGGAAGACACCCATATGATTACAACCGCACAAAAAACTTTCATTCGGTACGTACGTGGTGCAAATATTAACAGATATTAATATGTTTCGTAGCTGTACCAAAGCCTGTTATCTTATTTTAAATAGACATAGAAATGTTTTATACTTTACATAATGTACTTATAAATATGTTTTATAATAGACGAATTTTCGATAATGTTTTAATGTTATAATCTCTTATAATTCTGTACAGAATGGCTCTCTTTTTATATCCATATATTTTAACACTAAATGTAATGTTTTATTATATATTATTGAGAGATGAGAATTAAATAAAATATTAAAAATATTGAATTGGTGAAAAAATTGAAGCATGTAAAATGTTTGATAGCATAAACACTAAAAGGACCTAGATGGACCGACCATAATAGTCAATGGTAAACTTTCAGCATTGTCCAATGCTACCTTATTGAGGATCTGCAGTCTTTTTGTATAATTTATTAACTTTATATTAAGATAAAATCAGTCTAATTTAATTTCAGCCTTTAAGCAATAGTGTGATTCATAAAAGCGACATTCAATCAGGAAAAGAAATATCAAAGGTTTCAACAAACGATGAATGAATGAATAGTGCATTCTGGGAACCCTGATTTGTACATTGTTCTTTTGGCCATTCCGTATTTATATATCTATTGTGTGAACGTATAATTTTGTGTAACCATTGACATTCTACTTTCAAATGATATTTGTTCATCACCTTGAAAATATGTCCTTTCAAGTGTTTCTTTTTAGATTTGTTTTACCGGAGAGCTTTAGTAGTCTTTCACCAGCATTTTCTGAACTTTTGTCATACAACGTTTAGCTACATTATGTATATCGGTTTAGGATCCTACATTATGTATATCGGTTTAGGATCCATGGCTTCTTCAGTGGAGGTATTGTCATTAGAATTTCCTTGATAACTTTAAGGGGTGATACACCTGTCATCTCTGATATATCTTTTATTGAAACTTTAGACAAATCATTGAGATATGACAACTATTATCTCTATTAGGAATATAAATAGTTACTTACCTACAGTTCTTGCAATATCTGAAATAAAGAATGTATGCCTGGTAATCATTTGTATACGAAATAACTCTATTCATATTAGGCAAACACATGATTATTCTACAGAGTAAATGTAGTTCCCCGGTTTTAATGCATAGTGTTGATGTTTTCTGAACCTTTGTAATGCACCTTCAAATCAGGCTGAACATGTATCATTCACCTGACATATATGTTCATCATCTTCACCTACACAATTGATATTTGAACTCGATTGCTATTAGTTTGAATATGCAGTTGACATATATAAAATAAGGAGATGTGCTATGATTGCCAATAAGACAACTATTCACCAAAGATCAAATAAAGTGGATGCAAGCAATTATAGGCAACCGTACGGCCTCCAACAATGAGAAAAAACCATACCGTATAGTCGGTTATAAAAGCCTCGACATGAAAAATATGAAACAATTCAATTAAGAAAACCTACGGTCTAATTTATGACAAAACAATTTACGAAAAACAAATATGACAGACGTGAACCAACGACAACCACTGAATTACAGGCTCCTGACTTGGGACAGGCACATAAAGAATGTGGCGGTGTTAAACATGTTTGTGAGCGCTCAACCTCCCCTAACCTGGGACAGTGGTGTAACAGCACAACATAAGAACACACTATAAATATCAGTTGAAAAGGCTTAACTCATCAAATCGATACAAAGAAAAACATCAAACAAAACATAGACAGGACGTGTCTGGGTATATATCCATCCCTCATCCCTAAAACAAAAAGACACTAAGTACAGATCTGAGAGTACTGCAGTTATCAGCAGTATACCATAAAAAATAATTTGAATGAAATTTGAATTGAAAATTAAAGTATGTCATATGCACGTCTTTTCCATACAACATTTCACCCTTTACAAGATAGCTTAATTTTACTCCCAACACAACCTGAATACAGAAACCAGGGTATAACTCAAGTGCTGCTCAATAAATGGCATTCATTGGACATGCTCTTGGCAAGTGATTCCGTGGGAAGTTTAAAATAAGAAAAGAATAAAGACATTACAACTATGACAAATGGAATATACTCTTATCTCTTTGTTACAAAACCAACATTTGTTACGGTCTACCAAGTCTAATCTTTTGAAGAGAAGACTTTGTTCCTTGTAAAAAAAAAAAAAAAAAAAAAAACAATAGAAACCCTGCGGTAACGACATTCTGATGTAATGACGGGAACAAATAATAAGATAACCGGACTCCAACATGAACTGGTAGCCAGTGACGGCTGAACCCTTTGCATTGTTTGTTTTTCATTGCTCTTATACTCCGTAATTGATTTGGCGTCCCTACTGAAGAAATGTGCGTCAGCTGTACAATATGATACGTATGGCATTATTAATAGGTTTTACAACCTCGGATTCTGTGCCAATGTCATTAGACGTCTCGTTCCAGAAGGTTTTACAACCAAATGAACAGCGCTGATTTTGTTTTTCACCCAAAGTATAGAAGACCCTAGACACCTTTGAAACAAGCTTTAATTGTCAATGCTCTTCAAGTTTGTAATGGTTTTTTTGTTAGTTTTAGTGGCATAATAAGTTAAAAAATGCCTTTGTTTAGTTTTTATTCCTGTAGTATATTGTAAAAATTTTAGTCATATTATTGTATGTAAAGTATAGAACGGCGTAGATATATTCCAATGTCTTTATAATTATTGCTTAGTCCATCTGTTTCAAAATAATTAAAGAGGCATCTTTTTGTCGCTTTTCGAGAATCTGTAAATCTGGTTTAAATACATTAGCCAAGGGAAAAAGCATTGCAATTTGAACATAGGCTGATCAATGTTAAACTGGGGGTATTATTGAAAGCTGCACTCCTTTTATTGCTTCACATTTATTGTTATTACACTCTCCGTGCAGACTCATTAAAAGGAAAAAGCTGAACACTGAAAAGCAATTTCTGAAAAATTGACAAGCACCCCAAGTATTTACATTAAAACTATGACATCGCATAATAATACTTACAGGAGCTGTCCTTTAGAACTGTAAAAGATCAACATAAAAAAGTTTAAAAACTGTTGGAAGAAATATTGAACAACTTGAAGCCAGTTAAAGATAATAACATGAAATACAATCAAGAGGATAATTGTTCATTCTTGTTTTAATTGAAAGATGAAGCGATACACTTATGTTTGAAGTTAAGAGTTAAGAGTTAAAGTCTCGGCGGGAATAGGTAAACGTTATTTTTCCGGTCATTATCATCAGCCAAAATGTAGATAAAATGGGATTGAAGTACAAAGAAATGATTTACCAAAATATGTACATCCAACATGATTTTTTCTTTTCATACTTCCTAGGTATGTTTTTATTTTCTTGTTACAAAAAAAAAAAAAAAAAAAAAACAGAAGAGAACAATTACAAATTAACATAATTGACAGCATGGTCAATTTGACACGAAAAAGCATACCAATTTTATAAAACTTTCTAATATTAACACCAATCTATAGTTTTTTTAAGAAAAGTTTAATTGAGAAAATGTGATGTTTTCATAATAGCCCAAAAATGGGTAAATATTGCTAAAAATTGGAAAATTAATAAATATATGTACTTGCAAATGGCCGTAGCAAAAAAAAAAAAAAAAAAAAAAAAAATCCACCAACATGTGATTTTTCTTCATCAACTATTTTCTTACAGTCATATGAACTCACAAATCAGGTTAAGAAAAAAAAAAAATATTTCTAGAAATTTTTGCACCTCAGAGGTGTACGTCCTTAATATACGATTTTGAAGTTTTCTGTTGTAAAAATATTTTGTTTGTATCAAGTAATCAATATCAAAGTACTCTTAAACACTCCTGTTGTCTCTTGGTCCATGTTTACTATATAGAACAAGACATTAAAATAAAACATGACATATACCTGTAGGGTAATTATGGGACATGCAGTATATAATTAATATGCTCGTATTTAAGTTGACTATGGAGACAAGTGTATACTAAATTGATAATTAATAAGGTGAAAATAAGCAAATTTATCTAAGGTAAACCTTGCTTGAGGAGTTGGAACCTTAGTTAAAATGAAGCAATTTTATCTAAGGTAAACCTTGCTTCAGAGAGTTGGAACCTTAGTTAAAATGAAGCAATTTTATCTAAGGTAAACCTTGCTTCAGAGAGTTGGAACCTTAGTTAAAATGAAGCAATTTTATCTAAGGTAAACCTTGCTCGAGGGAGTTGGAACCTTAGTTAAAATGAAGCAATTTTATCTAAGGTCAACCTTGCTTGAGGAGTTGGAACCTTAGTTAAAATGAAGCAATTTTATCTAAGGTCAACCTTGCTTGAGGGAGTTGGAACCTTAGTTCAAATGAAACAATTTTATCTAAGGTAAACCTTACTTGAAGGAGTTGGAACCTTAGTCAAAATGAAGCAATTTTATCTAAGGTAAACCTTGCTCGAGGGAGTTGGAACCTTAGTTAAAATGAAGCAATTTTATCTAAGGTAAACCTTGCTCGAGGGAGTTGGAACCTTAGTTAAAATGAAACAATTTTATCTAAGGTAAACCTTACTTCAGGAGTTGGAACCTTAGTTAAAATGAAGCAATTTTATCTAAGGTAAACCTTGCTTGAGGAGTTGGAACCTTAGTTAAAATGAAGCAATTTTATCTAAGGTAAACCTTGCTCGAGGGAGTTGGAACCTTAGTTAAAATGAAGCAATTTTATCTAAGGTAAACCTTGCTTGAGGGAGTTGGACCTTAGTTAAAATGAAGCAATTTTATCTTAGGTAAACCTTGCTTGAGGAGTTGGACCTTAGTTAAAATGAAGCAATTTTATCTTAGGTAAACCTTGCTTGAGGGAGTTGGAACCTTAGTTAAAATGAAGCAATTTTATCTAAGGTAAACCTTGCTCGAGGGAGTTGGAACCTTAGTTAAAATGAAGCAATTTTATCTAAGGTAAACCTTGCTTGAGGGAGTTGGACCTTAGTTAAAATGAAGCAATTTTATCTTAGGTAAACCTTGCTTGAGGAGTTGGACCTTAGTTAAAATGAAGCAAATTTATCTAAGGTAAACCTTACTTGAGGGAGTTGGAACCTTAGTTAAATTGAAGCAATTTTTCAATTTATCAAAGGTGAGCTATTGCATTACAAACGAATGTTTTAAATGATAATACCCTTGGGAACTAACAAAAGACCAGTAACCATACAGACCCACTTTATTATTGGTTTGACCTTTGAACTGTGTATATTCGAGCGGCATTGACGAGTCTGATGTAGACGAAACGCACGAAAATATAAAAACTGATGATTGTCTGAAGTCTTATGAACAACTGAAGTATGTTATTTGGAAGATTTAAATTGATTTAAATTTTCGAATTCAGGTGCCAAACAAGCGGCCTTATCACCCGAACCTTCCTTTTACTCGATGCATTAAATTTATTCAACAATTTCCGTTTACCATTTATTTTCAGTAAATCAATTTAAGAAAAATATTGCATACATCGAGCAGCACTGCTTGGTTGTGCATTTTCCTGAATAGTCATTCTCTGGCCTTTGTTAGTCTTGTATGTTTTTTTAATTTTACTTCATTTATATGTTTTGAGTTTAGTATGACGTCCATTTTCACTGAACTAGTACACATTTTTATTTAGCAGCCAGCTGAGTCCCACCTCCGGGTGCGAGATAATCTCACTCTATTGAAGTACCAGTGGTGGCCTTCAGCTGTTATCTGCTCTTTGGTCGGGTTGTTGTCTCTTTGATATGTTCCCATTTCCATTCTCAATTTTATTTAATTACAAATACGTAATTTTTATTCAATTATATAATGAAACAGGTTTTCTGCTTTTAGTGCTACGTAAAACTCATTGTATAATAAAATAATTTTGAATCCATTCCGTTAAGTTATATCACATAGAATAACCAGTGATGAAAATGATAAATTTGCCTGCTTTCTAATCCTTTCATGAAAGAATTTATTTAATAGCAGAAAGCACGAAATAATAAGTAAACTGTATTAAAATCTTTATTTGTTTTGTTTTTATCATGAATATATATTCATGTAGTGGAAATATATCTTATATTGCAGCACTGCCTAGTACGAACAGGTTGTAGTTGTTCTGAAAAAAAATGTAAGATTGATTTTTCATATGCTTCGTCTTTTCACGTGACGAAAAGAAGTTTAGTCTGTATCCGAATTTTTAAATGATTTTGGAAACATTAATTTTCCAAAAATAAAACTAAGTAAAGACGAAATTAAGAACCGTGTTCTTCTTTCCTGTAATGATACTGGTTTTGTATCATTTATGAATGATTAATGTGAATGAGTATATTTGTTAAAAGTAACTCGAGTTTTTTTGTATATGACTAACCATGAACTATTGCTTTGAATGATATCATATGATAGCAAATGTTGATATATTAGTATCTGCATCATCAATGTCCTCTAGAGCATTAGCAAAAACATCTTCAACTGTGTTGGGTGGAAGAAGTGGTAAGGACATCAGCTCTCCGAACAAGTAGATGGATGTTGTCGTTTTCTGTCTGCAAACAATGTTTTTTTGTTCTTCCGTATACATTGCGTATAGTGATAAAAACAGCCTTTGATATTGATGCCAGGAAAACTGAATTTGCTGCTTCACTTAATTTAAAAGTCGAATTACTGCATTCCTCATAATTAGAATAATTTTTATTTTTTAAATTACTAGTAAATGATCTTTAATTATGAAAACTCCTTTGAAATAAATAATTACTTATTCATAATAAATAATGTTTTTCATATGATGCTGAAGCAAGCAGTCTAATAACTTTAAGATGATTGAATTCCTCCTTTTAAAAATATAAATTCGTATTTTGGTAGTTTTGCCAAAAGCTTTTTCACGTAAAAACATTGTGTTCATTATTTACCTATTAAATTTAAATAAAGTAAAATGAATTTACCCTAAAAAATGTACTTGTTGTTAGTATTTCACCATTTTAATTACATTATTATTCTAACTTTACTTGCAACAGGTAAATTTAACTGTTATTTAATTAGACACTCAAGACTAAAACAACATATTTTGCAATAACAACATCTATTGTTCTTTTCATGTATGAATAGACAGGGCAAAGGACATTTCGGCGAAAATAAAAATGCACATAGGGTCATTTGAGCGCCGGAATATCAACCGTACCTGGATTTTCAAATAGGATGTTTGAGCGAAATTTCCGTGATACTATATATGAATTAATAATTTTTTTAAAATAGTAAGAGAAAAGAGAATGCTTTTAAAACAAATATATATTTCATTTTATTTTACTTCTGAGTAATTTTATCAAAGTCACCCATCAATTTATACTTTCCTTGACACCATTGTCAAATTACAATCTGTGACTTACATCAAAATTCGGAGTTTGAATATTGATGCACCTCAGAGCCGAACAGACAAGGAGAAGGACCAGAATCTCCTGGACTTGCATTCGATGTACTGCCAGCAGGAAATAACGAGGGATTTTTTTTTTATGTCAGAAGCCTGGGATACAAATTTCAAGCCCGCACTGACTTGTAAATTATGTTTTAGTTTTAAGTTTTATGACAGTGTTTTTTTTTTTTTACAATAAAAGGATGTTTTAAACTTTGTGCGTTATAAATTCCACATTTTATTAACTATATCCTGCTCGAAATCCTACTTCCACCTCCCCGTGGTGAGCAGGGGTAAGATATTATATCTGGCGAACGGAAGAGGTACTCCTTCATCATTCTTATTTTTTTTTAGCTCAAATGTCCTATGCTTATTTTTATTTTCGCTCAAATGTCCTAAAATTTCGGCGCTCAAATGTCCTATACTTTGGCGCTCAAACGTCCTTTTTTATCGCTCAAAAGTCCTACCATTTCGCTCAAATGTCCATTTCCGATAGACAGAATATGAAAATTCATAATGTAGGAATAGCCAGAAGACACCCATATGATTACAACCGCACAAAAAACTTTCATTCGGTACGTACGTGGTGCAAATATTAACAGATATTAATATGATTCGTAGCTGTGCCAAAGCCTGTTATCTTATTTTAAATAGACGTAGAAATGTTTTATATTGTAAATAATGTTCTTATAAATATGTTTTATAATAGACGAATTTTCTATAATGTTTTAATGTTATAATCTCTTATAATTCTGTACAGAATGGCTCTCTTTTTATATCCATATATTTTAACACTAAATGTAATGTTTTATTATATATTATTGAGAGATGAGAATTAAATAAAATATTAAAAATATTGAATTGGTGAAAAAATTGAAGCATGTAAAATGTTTGATAGCATAAACACTAAAAGGACCTAGATGGACCGACCATAATAGTCCATGGTAAACTTTCATCATTGTCCAATGCTACCTTATTGAGGGACTGCAGTCTTATTGTATAATTTATTAACTTTATATTAAGATAAAATCAGTCTAATTTAATTTCAGCCTTTAAGCAATAGTGTGATTCATAAAAAGCGACATTCAATCAGGAAAAGAAATATAAAAGGTTTCGACAAACGATGAATGAATGAATAGTGCATTCTGGGAACCCTGATTGGTACATTGTTCTTTTTGGTCATTCAGTATTTAATTATAGATCTATTGTGTGAACGTATAATTTTGTGTAACCATTGACATTCTACTTTCAAATGATATTTGTTCATCACCTTGAAAATATGTCCTTTCAAGTGTTTCTTTTTAGATTTGTTTTACCGGAGAGCTTTAGTAGTCTTTCACCAGCATTTTCTGAACTTTTGTCATACAACGTTTAGCTACATTATGTATATCGGTTTAGGATCCTACATTATGTATATCGGTTTAGGATCCATGGCTTCTTCAGTGGAGGTATTGTCATTAGAATTTCCTTGATAACTTTAAGGGGTGATACACCTGTCATCTCTGATATATCTTTTATTGAAACTTTAGACAAATCATTGAGATATGACAACTATTATCTCTATTAGGAATATAAATAGTTACTTACCTACAGTTCTTGCAATATCTGAAATAAAGAATGTATGCCTGGTAATCATTTGTATACGAAATAACTCTATTCATATTAGGCAAACACATGATTATTCTACAGAGTAAATGTAGTTCCCCGGTTTTAATGCATAGTGTTGATGTTTTCTGAACCTTTGTAATGCACCTTCAAATCAGGCTGAACATGTATCATTCACCTGACATATATGTTCATCATCTTCACCTACACAATTGATATTTGAACTCGATTGCTATTAGTTTGAATATGCAGTTGACATATATAAAATAAGGAGATGTGCTATGATTGCCAATAAGACAACTATTCACCAAAGATCAAATAAAGTGGATGCAAGCAATTATAGGCAACCGTACGGCCTCCAACAATGAGAAAAAACCATACCGTATAGTCGGTTATAAAAGCCTCGACATGAAAAATATGAAACAATTCAATTAAGAAAACCTACGGTCTAATTTATGACAAAACAATTTACGAAAAACAAATATGACAGACGTGAACCAACGACAACCACTGAATTACAGGCTCCTGACTTGGGACAGGCACATAAAGAATGTGGCGGTGTTAAACATGTTTGTGAGCGCTCAACCTCCCCTAACCTGGGACAGTGGTGTAACAGCACAACATAAGAACGCACTATAAATATCAGTTGAAAAGGCTTAACTCATCAAATCGATACAAAGAAAAACATCAAACAAAAACATAGACAGGACGTGTCTGGGTATATATCCATCCCTCATCCCTAAAACAAAAAGACACTAAGTACAGATCTGAGAGTACTCGCAGTTATCAGCAGTATACCATAAAAAATAATTTGAATGAAATTTGAATTGAAAATTAAAGTATGTCATATGCACGTCTTTTCCATACAACATTTCACCCTTTACAAGATAGCTTAATTTTACTCCCAACACAACCTGAATACAGAAACCAGGGTATAACTCAAGTGCTGCTCAATAAATGGCATTCATTGGACATGCTCTTGGCAAGTGATTCCGTGGGAAGTTTAAAATAAGAAAAGAATAAAGACATTACAACTATGACAAATGGAATATACTCTTATCTCTTTGTTACAAAACCAACATTTGTTACGGTCTACCAAGTCTAATCTTTTGAAGAGAAGACTTTTGTTCCTTGTAAAAAAAAAAAAAAAAACAATAGAAACCCTGCGGTAACGACATTCTGATGTAATGACGGGAACAAATAATAAGATAACCGGACTCCAACATGAACTGGTAGCCAGTGACGGCTGAACCCTTTGCATTGTTTGTTTTCATTGCTCTTATACTCCGTAATTGATTTGGCGTCCCTACTGAAGAAATGTGCGTCAGCTGTACAATATGATACGTATGGCATTATTAATAGGTTTTACAACCTCGGATTCTGTGCCAATGTCATTAGACGTCTCGTTCCAGAAGGTTTTACAACCAAATGAACAGCGCTGATTTTGTTTTTCACCCAAAGTATAGAAGACCCTAGACACCTTTGAAACAAGCTTTAATTGTCAATGCTCTTCAAGTTTGTAATGGTTTTTTTGTTAGTTTTAGTGGCATAATAAGTTAAAAAATGCCTTTGTTTAGTTTTTATTCCTGTAGTATATTGTAAAAATTTTAGTCATATTATTGTATGTAAAGTATAGAACGGCGTAGATATATTCCAATGTCTTTATAATTATTGCTTAGTCCATCTGTTTCAAAATAATTAAAGAGGCATCTTTTTGTCGCTTTTCGAGAATCTGTAAATCTGGTTTAAATACATTAGCCAAGGGAAAAAGCATTGCAATTTGAACATAGGCTGATCAATGTTAAACTGGGGTATTATTGAAAAGCTGCACTCCTTTTATTGCTTCACATTTATTGTTATTACACTCTCCGTGCAGACTCATTAAAAGGAAAAAGCTGAACACTGAAAAGCAATTTCTGAAAAATTGACAAGCACCGCAAGTATTTACATTAAAACTATGACATCGCATAATAATACTTACAGGAGCTGTCCTTTAGAACTGTAAAAGATCAACATCAAGAAGTTTAAAAACGTTGAAAGAAATAATGAACAACTTGAAGCCAGTTAAAGAAAAACAATTATGAAATACAATCAAGAGGATAATTGTTCATTCCTGTTTTAGTTTAAAGATGAAGCGATACACCTACCTATGTTTGAAGTTAAGAGTTAAGAGTTAAAGTCTCGGCGGAATAGGTAAACGTTATTTAGGATAGTATATCGGTTCTGCAGTGATATCTTTAGTTCCCCAAAAGTTCAGAATAATAATGTCTTGTTTACACAGGACGACTTTAAACTGAAACATTTCTCGTTTACATTTAGCCGTTCTAAACATTCTTCTTTATTTAATTTGAATTAAAATTATGATTTATACACATGGTGATTCTTGTTTGAAGCACTTTGTCAAGAATATATTTAACCTTTCCATGACGTTGAAAATTGAGGTTAGCCTTGTTTATGTTGTTCAATTCAAAACATGTTCCCTCTTTTCACCTGACCAATTGATAGTTTGTACGTATAAATGTTTGCATTATTTCGGTATATAACAGTGAGAATGTAGTGTTATTTAAAACAGTATTTGTTAGTTTTTACAGATATAATTTATAGTTAATTTGTGTTGAAATTATCCTGCAGCTGCGTCTTCGATGCAGAATTTTAAGAAAATCAACATCGATAGAATAAATAACGTTCAAACCAGTTATAAGGGCTGGCTTGAACTTGTATTGAGGTCAGAGTTTCTGCTTCATGTTGAAGACCTCTCATTCACGGTTAGGCGAAGAAAAGCAATACAAGCTTTTTTCCTATGGTTTTGGTGGTTTTGTAAGCGTAATGATTTTATGTCTTAAAAGTGAGGCGAACGATACCAGAGGGACATTCAAACTAATAAGTCGAAAATAAACTGACAACGACATGGCTAAAAGAAAAAGACCAACAGACAAACAATAGTACACAAAACACAACACATAAAACTAAAGACTGAGCAACACGAACCCCACCAAAAGCTGGGTTGATCCCAGGGCTCCGGAAGGGTAAGCAGATCCTGCTCCACATGTGGCACCCGTCGTGTTGCACTGATACACCATAGTCTTTTCTTCATTATACAACACAGGCGTTAGTCATGTTAGTTAAAACGTTCATTCCTTATCATAAATTTCCGACAAAAAAGATGATCAATTCCTTCCGTTAATTTTTTGGTATCATAACATATGAAAATAAAAAGGAAAGCAGTTTTACTTGAATACAGACCTCTCCCTATCTTGTCTATATGTCATAAAGTTAAACAAGTAAAAGGGAAACAAAGTTTCACATATTAAAAGAGCAACGACGATACAAAGTTTCTTATTTTAATATAGATTTAAACGTTTGTAACATATTTCTAATAAATTACAAGACATACACTTACCTTTCGAAAATACTGAAACAACAATAACAGATATGTATAATTATATATGGTTTACTATGAATAAACTTTGATGGTATATCGGTATTGGCACCAGTAATGTGACAATTATGTTCAGAAAAAGCTACAAAAATTATGTAATCTCAATGATTAATTAAAATCTTCGAATATTCTTCTGCAGTTTATTATTTATGAATGTAAGTGAATAAGTGGACAGAAATTGTGACTTGGATGGAGAGTTGTCTCATTGGCACTCATACCACATCTTCTTATATCTAGAAACCCGATGTCTCGAATAATTTGACAAAACATAACAGTGACGACACGAAACCTTTTTAACAAGATTAATTTAATTTTGTTGACGCTAATTAGTCTTTGACAGAAAGGAAAGCTATCAAATGTCTAGATAACTGTAAACATTACGAAAGCAACCCTGAAAAACAAAACCCATCGACGCTCTCAAAAATTAATGTATCTGCCTGCATCACTTACAAAGCAAGCGAAATGCCCTGTTCCTTTAATTTGTTAAATTTTTAACAATTGGCCGAAATTTGGAAAATATTAACTTTTAAATCTGACGACTTACCATTAGTTAAAATCAATCAAGCAATACACAATTAATGAAATAATTTTCACTTAAGGTATATAACCAAAGGTAAACTGTTGTCGTTTTAAAAATCATGAACTATTTAAAAGTTGTAATTAGCTTTGAGATAACTTCAATATCCATTTTATATCTGTATTTTTGGTCTTATACCTTACTGTTAGTTTATTTTAAAGTTTGAAATTTTTATTTGTTTTGCTGTTACACACACAACCCAAGGTAAGAAGAGGGTTGAGCGCTCACAAACATGCCTGTCGAAGTTTAGGCAGTAGTAGGTGATCGATGCTCAGTGTAAGGAGCATGTTATGTCGATAGATAATCTGTCAATGTTTTTTTTCGTTTATTGTTTGAACACAAATCATGTCGTTGGTTTTCTTGTTTGTCATGTCGGGGCCTTTTATGGCTTGCTTTGCGATATAAGTTTTGCCAATTGATGAAGGCCGTACGGTGACCTATAGTTGCTAACATATTGGTCCTATGGGGAAAAGTTGTCGCATTGACAATCATACCACTCTTCTTATCTTTATAGTGACACCAGAGTTTTTTCTCTCTATTTTGTTTATATTCGTTGATTATGTTAACCCTAATATCAATTTAGTGTGAATAATTCTCAAAATTTTATAGTCATTGTGTTTACAACTAATTTGGTATAATGGTGAACATGTGTCAAAAGCAACTTATTCTGTGATTGTTTCAAATTAAGTTGATTCTATCAAAATTAAATAGTCATTGAATTTGTAAGTAAATAAAAGACACGATAAAGTTAAACACTATGAAAACTAACAGAGCAAAGTAACTAGAACACGTCATAAAATGTGATGCATTAGTTTTCTAACAGTGGAAAATGAAGAATATCCAAGTTGTACCATCTAGTTCTCCTAATGGGTCTACGTACTTTATTTGGTCATTTTAACTTTTTGATTTGAGCATCACTGATGAGTCTTTGTAGACGAAATGTGCGTTTAGCGTGCACAATTTTAATCATGTTATCTTTGATGAGTTTATCTACATAAGACATTAATTTAAGTTCACAGTAGTTTAAAGTAGTTTGAAATAGTATAATTATATGAATTCTAGTCTTAAAATGAAGAAAACAATACTCACCTTATTTTCCTAAAACAACATTAGAAATGCATCAATACATAGTAAAATATGTAGAATAAACAAATTACACTTGAAATAATGATATATTTTCTTTTCGTTGGAATTTACGAAAACCCTATGTGAAAATATATGTTCAAAACTAGTTAGAGCAGTTGTTAAACGGGTTCTTATTATTTTGGATTTAGATATACTAGTTATATATGCACATGAAATTCTTTGGCAGTTTAAAGGGTGGGGTTCCGTTATACTATATAAAGAAATTTTGAGATGTCAGTTCATCGAAGGTGCTAACAGTAACTACAACGTACTGTTTGCCGTTTATTGTCATATTTATGAATATGGATCAGATAGAGTTTATTTACATACAATTATGTGTTTTACATTTTGTTGTATGAATATGTCAATTTGAATATTGTTATTTATCATATTTGATTATAATGTCAATAAACATTGTTGGCGAGAGAAAAGAACAAGTTACTGCGAGCAACCAATTTTATATTAGAGGTTTGTCTTATTGATACTAAGGAATTTAGTAAAGAAGTTCGGACGAGTATGGCAAATGAGAATTGAAATAAGGATAACACAAATACATTTAGATACTATCATCTCATAGAAACAATTAATAAATATGGAACATTTAATTTATCTTATAATAATGTCATTTCATCTTTGACTAATATTATTTCTGCTAATCAAGAGTCGTATGCACTCGAAGAAGTGACAAGTACGTGAATATCTGCAAGTGGAAACCCCATCTTAAAGAATGGAAAGCATCTTTCATAAGTTCAACTGACAAATCGACAATATATGGAAATTAATATGTTATAGACCTCTTTATTACGAATGCATACAAAATGTGAAACCATTTTAAGTATCATTTACTTTGTCTACCTTTTGATTAGTACATGTATGGACGCGTACTCTTTCATTTGTGCTTATTATTGCTTATCTCATGCATGTTTTCCATGGCCTTCGACGGTAAGTAGAGACTGCTTGTTTTGATAAATCAGAATTGTTTAATCATAATTTATGATATTATTAACATTAATGAATCATTCTTTCTACAAGATTTGAAAGCAGATAAATGCACGAGGTCTGATAAGAAACATATTATCTGATTTAATGTTCAATGTGCGTTGCTTATTAACTTTTCTATGACCGACATACAAGTAATATGAGGATGATTTGGATTTCAATATGTAACCTTGCTACACCTTGAGGAATCCATGAAAGGAAAAGCAAAGCATGTAATACTTCATCTACTTTTTTTCGCGATCACGAAAAGAGGCAAAATATCCACCTTCCGTATAGTTAATACATGTCAAAAATTAGCGTGAAAGGCCTTTACATTGTTGGATGTGCGAATTCAACACCAGCGAAACTGTTTCTGCATTGAAATCGCAATAAAACAACTCGCAAACATATCGACGTGTTTACTTCATATGCAGTTGCTGATTTAGTTTTGCGACACAGAAATCAGAAAAAATATTTGAACTTAGGAACATCTATTTTGTCGTATAGGTAAGTGTTTAACTGACTATAATTTGTCAATTTCATAAAGAAAACTAGAGGCAACAGTAATAAAAAGATGTGATATTGCAATATTAAAAGGTATGGGTTTGAATTTCTGGAGTTAATCTTAGAAATAGTTTTAAAAGAATCCACATATGATTGACGCTACTGATTCAAGATGTCTCATCACAATATTAAAGAAAGCCATCTTTACATTAGTAAAAAGGTACTATCAACTTCAGAAATATGTTAAGTCAAATATCTAGCCTATCCGCCTATACATCGATCGTGAAAAGATTGTATTGAAGAATAGGTACCCATTATTTAGCATAATCCTCAACTGTATCCATCAGCAACCTTCACTTGTTCTTCATATTGATATGCTTGAAACTAGGCAATCTGGGCTATATCTAACAACTTCTATCTTAGTTATTCATTCTTCACCAGGTTCAACCCACCATTTTTCTTAAAATGTTCTGTAAGGGTAAATTCAGTAAAAATCTCCCATTGACTTTAATACTAATCTATGTCTTGAATTAAATTTATACCTGATTTACCTTTAGAAATTGGAAGCTTTCATTTATCATTCATGAAAGTACAAATGTAGCCTCTCTTTGCAACAATAAAACTTAGGGTCATGCGGCATTTTGGGCATTCACATCGCCTTGTTTACAAACACAGTAGATTCGCACTTAATTCCTTTACTGATCCCATTACCTTTCAACCCTATAGTAAAAAAATAGTACATTCAATATTCATTTTTTTAATTTTTTAACTCTAGATTTGATCCATCTATCAAAAATATTTATTACAAACATTATCTACCAATCAGAAGAGCACAGAACTTCAGTTTTGTACAGAAAGCTCTCCCCAAATGGGCGGTCCCTGACGTATGACGTATATTTATTTACTGAATTTACCCTATAAGGGACTTTTAACATCTTTTCCTATTTTGTTGTATCAATAATGTAATGTATCCAATTTTCAAGTTCCAGTTTCAAAACAACATTCATAAAGGCTGAACTTGTAAAGATAGAGGAAAATTTATACTACAGCCCATACTGCGGCTAATGCATTTTGGTATATAAAGTTGCACATTGACTGTTTTTAAAAGAATGGTGTAAAATACTATGCTTAATAAATATGAATTGTTTTCTG
>JAASAO010000557.1:0-22828 GCA_017311375.1 Mytilus coruscus | reverse complement strand
TGTTTGTCATCTGCTCATTATTTTCCACTTATCTATCTTTTCTTTTTTTGACAAACATTAAGATCCATGACATTTGCTAATTATTTTTGAATATATTGAACTCAAGAAACTCCAGATTTCAGCTACTTTCATAACTTTAAACAGATTTTTTCTGTACTTAAAAATAATTTTAGGGAAAAAAGGATACCCCTCCACAAGAAAAAAACTGCAATTACCCATACAATGTTGCAGTAGGGATCACCAACTGATACCTTATAACACACTTTATATATTTTTATAAGCAATTATTGCACTTTGCATGTTTAAATCAAATATATTTGGTGATTAAGGTAGTTAAAACATATGCACATAAATAGTGGTAATATACAAAATATTTTATTTTGATTTTGAGATCATACATATCCATTCATGATAGTAAACCTCAAGCATGCTCCTGGTATCCTCTGTGAAAGTTTTGTCCAATCATTTCAAAATTGGAGGCCACTTACTATGTATCGAGTGGTAGGAATGACTTGCTTCAATTATACTCTTATCAAGCTTCGTAATACACATAATATATGATCAGATTGTGAAATTTTTTATATAATCAAAATGTCTATGAAAAGGGTGGGGTACTGCATGTCTCAGCTGCTCACCCCTTCCACAATAGGAATGCAGTGTCCCCCAATAAACAGAACTCTCCCATGAGGATGCTTTCATGAATAAATATGTGATTCCTGATTTAAGATTATTTACTTAGGATAATGTCATGCTTTGTAAATTAATGAAATGCTTTTATGTTCAATGATTTTTATTGTTTTATGAAAAAAAGTGATGATATCATATACATACTAATTTCTTTAAAATTAATTTATTAAGAAAGTATCTTGTACATGTACAAACAATTTTAAAATCTAATTTTTTGAAAATAAAAATATAATGAAGTAATTGTATACAAAATGTTTTTAAAAGATTTTCCTTTCACATGTTTCAGTATTCACTTAGACTCAATGCCTGTTACAGATTATTTATAAACAATAAGCTAATAGAATGCTTCTCGATTTTAGGAGTATGTCATTTCTGTCAAATTCAGAACATATGAGAGTGGTGTGCATGATAATAATATTTACACCTGCAATTTGTGCTTTGTATGAATTTAAAACAAACAGCATGTTTTATAATGTCAGATTGATACATAGTCCAAAATTGCTCTGTTGGCCTTTGTTAGGACTAGCTGAGACTGTCCCCAACAAGTCCTTACTAAGGATGTCAGAGGGTGGGGAGGTTGTGTGAAACTGGTTATGTGACTGTATACTTAAAATTTCAGGAACACTTCATGCCAAGTTTGGAACATGTCAGACTTGTTAGGATGATGATAAAACATGTCCACCATTTTGTGAACACAGCATTACAGGATATCATCCCTTCACCGTACCAAACACACCCCATGTCTCCATTGGATGAGTTCAAAAGGTACTAAATATTACAGTACTAGTGTCCAAAATAAATTTGAAAGCCGATATATTGAACATTATGAAAATGTTGAACAAGCTTTGTTTCAAACTGATTTTTAGTCAAATTAAAATCTTTCTTATAAATATTGTGATATTGAACCTTGATTTTAAATAACTTGAGCACAATTTTTGTATTTCCATTTTCTTTCTAAAAAGCATAAGTTATTAATTTGTATATTAAACAGTGAAAAATGTTCACTTACAAATATGTATGAATGGCACATAACAGAAATTGTACTGTCCATAAAATTTAAGTATGGTCTGTTTTAATTGTCTTAAAACATTTGGTTGATATTCCATCAGGCAAAGTTAACCTTGTACCATTTTGATGAATCTATTTTAGGCTCTTAAGGATGTACTTAGGTGAAATTAAAAAAATCTAGAATTTAAAATTGATACTATAAGTCAGAAGAGCATTTAATAGTTAAGGCACAAAATAAACTAAAAATATTGATAGGTTATGGAGTTCCTTTTCAAGATATTTAATTTTTAAAAAATGGTAGGAAAAGACTGACTCGGACTTTTACCTTGTATTTGCATTGGTATTATTTGGGTCTCAAATCGAAATAAAGGAAATCCTGAATCTGCTTAAATTTTGGTAAATGACCTTTTATGAGCTATTGAAGTCTTATATGGAAAGAAAAATGGGTGTTATGGGGCAAAATATTTTACCCTGTATCGTACGAAAAAAAAACCAAGGAGTCTGAACATTTGACAAAAATTCCTAAACCTGACCTAAGTACATCCTTAAGGACATGGTGTCATATGGACATATATTCTTGTTTCACATGTGATAATTTCAAATTAAACACATTTTTTTTAATATTATTTTTGTTTGAACTTGTTGTGTGTATTATTTTCCTAGGTCAATTATACCAAATATGTTACAGAAGAGTATGTATTCCTTCCTCAGACACAGTTTTGACAGATGGCCCTTAGACAATTCATTTAGAATGGTAAGATTTAACACATACTCTGAAAGCCAGCATTGGTTGTTACAAGTTCCTTATTCCAGCCAGCACATATTTGTTTTTGGGGATTGTTATGCCCCCGCCATAGCGGAGGGGGCACTAAGTTTTACCCTTGTCTGTCTGTAGGTACGTACGTACGTCCCAAAATTGGCTTCCGTTCTCTAACTTGAGTTTGCCTCAACCAAATGTTATGAAACTTGTACACAATGCTTATTACCTCAAAACACAGATCAGGTTTGAATATTGGTGGCGTCACTTTAACCGTTCTAGAGTTATGCCCTTTATAAATGGAAAAATTGCAAAATTTTTAGTTTCCTTCTCTAAATTAAGTTTGCCTCAACCAAATGATATGAAACTTACACACAATGTTTATTACCACAAAACACAGATCAAGTTTGAACTTTGGCAGCGTCACTTTAACCATTCTAGAGTAATGCCCGTTTATAAATGGAAAAATTGCAAAATGTGTAGTTTTCGTTCTCTAATTTAAGTTTGCCTCAACCAAATGTTATGAAACTTATACACAATGCTTATTACCACAAAACACAGATCAAGTTTGAATTTTGGTGGCGTCACTTAAACGGTTCTAGAGTTATGCCCCTTTATAATGAAAAAATTGCTAAATTTTTAGTTTCCGTTCTCTAACTTAAGTTTGCCTCAACTAAAAGTTATGAAACTTATACACAATGTGTATTATCACAAAATACAGATCAAGTTTGAATTTTGGTGGCGTCACTCGAACTGTTCTCGAGTAATGCCCCTTTATAAATGGAAAAATTGCAAAACTTTTAGTTTCCGTTCTCTAACTTAAGTTTGCCTCAACCAAATGTTATGAAACTTATACACAATGCTTATTACCACAAAACACAGATCAAGTATGAATTTTGGTGGCGTCACTCAAACCGTTCTAGAGTAATGCCCCTTTATAAATGGAAAAATTGCAAAATTTTTAGTTTCCGTTCTCCAACTTGAGTTTGCCTCAACCAAATGTTATGAGGCTTACACACAATGCTTATTACCACAAAACTCAGATTAAGTTCAAATTTGTGTAGCGTCACTTTTACTGTTCTTCAGTTATGTCCCTTTATAACTATATGATATGCAAGCGGGGCATCACATGTGGACACAATCCACATTTATTTTGTAAATGTTGTAATAAAACAAAGTAAAATGTATCAACTAGTCAATGGTACTTAAAGTATGCATTATTGCTAGGAAATAGTTTATTCAGAAAATGGTTTCCCAACACAAACAAATTTGTAAAACATAAACATAAAGAAACCATAACATTAATTTCTGGAATGTTATCCAATAGGTTCTAGAGACCTGGCTAACCTACATACAGCCATGGAGATACACAAGTAAATTACTATCAACACGTAGAGACAGCGAAGGAGATACAAAACTGGTGGAAGAAAAATGGTATGATTTAGAAAATTTTTAAAAGTCATACCTTAATGTCCAAATATTTATCAGTTTTTTAATTAAAAGGCTTTAAGTGTGCGGCTGCATTTTAAGTTTAAAAATTGTATTTGCATTTAAAAAGAGGAGCACACATTAAAATTGTTTGAGTAACAGCTTCCAAATGTGCGGTAACATGATCTATGATTGTTCTTACATCATTTGTTTATTAATACATACATTCTATGTAATTATAAAAAAAACTTTAAGATAGTAAGATAAAATAGACTATGAAGGACCTTGGGACACAAAGTAGTTGTATTTAGAATGCACTAGAATGGTTTGGATTGTATTTACTGTAATTCCAGGTTTACATTCATAGAAGACAACCTTTTGTTTTATTCTGTTCTCCTACAAGAATTCTTCAACAGAGTAAAGAGAATGGATCTGATGAACCTTGCAAATAGTCACATGTTGTATAGAGTGGCCAAAGTAAGTAAGGTGTTTTCTTTTATGATGGTGACCTAGATGGCTAAGTGGTCTAAGTAGTTCATGATCATCTACTTTGATCACTAGTGTGTGTGTGTGTGTGTGTTTGAGTTTAACTCTTAATTGTCTAGGATTGCCAGATTTTCTGCCAAAAGCTAATGATTCTCTCCTTGCATTTTGGCTTCCTCTAACATAGCAAAGAACAAAGAGTGCTGAAAGTGGCATCAAACACCTGCAATCAATTAATTAATCCTTTCATTTCTAAGAATCTAAGGAACACATTTTTTTTAATAGCAAACTGATCCTAAAGTTTAGTATTAAATCCAAAAAACTGATGAGAACGACAATAGACGAGGAGGAGGAGGGATGATGATAGTTAGATTAGGCAGCAAATGTTTTATGTTTATTACGGATAAACGGAAATATTGGATACATTTATATTTTATCTGAAATTTTTGCAACGATTTATTATTGCGAAAAATTGCAATAGAAAATGTTTTCAAAAATTAAAACTCCCATTTTAGATTTTGAAAGAATTATTTGTATGCCACTTTTCCTGAAATCACAATAATTTTCTTACATGTTCGTCTATTGTTCAACATTCACAATGATAAGATAATGCAAAAATTCTGAATTTTAAATTAATAGTCATATATTATTTTTTTTTATCATATTCTTCAATTGCTTTGGAATGTTTTGAAATAATTAACTATTTTGCATATTTCTGTTGTTTATGTATTATAGATACAATGAATAAGCTTTAATTCTTGAAAAAGAAACCATGAGCCCGGAGGGCGAATGGTTTGTTTTTCATGAATCAACACTTAACCATTGTATCTCTAACTTTAACTATTGTGTTAATGTCTTTTCAGAATTAAAGCCTTTTCTTAATTAGAAGGTATTGTAAGTGAGTTTAAATAACCATGTTATCATGTTCAACGATGCATTGATAAATCTAAGTTCATAATTAATGGGTTAGAGAAATACAAATATAACATAACACGTCTGTCTTTAAATTATCAGGCGTCTGAATATTATCCGTAATTTACAAAATAAGACATATTCAAACTTATTTCTAAGTATATATAATAAGTATGTTACCGAAATTCCTAGCAAGAAGCCTTATTCTAGGCACATCACGATTTACTTGCATATGGATTTGCAAATAAACATAAATGCACAAGTTGAATGTAATCATTTTCTTTTCAAATATGTGAAATAGCCAATAATAATTCAAAAATAAACAGGGAAACCCGCTATTATTTCAAAAATATCCACAATAAAATACAAAATAAGAAAATTGGAAAAACTAAAGAATAGGGACAGCAAAGAGAATACAGGGATTCGAACCTAAACCGACAAGTCTCTACTTTAAACTTGACTCTCTCATTGATCTTAACCGTGTTAACCTTGCGGCTACCAACTTATACTATACGATTGCCTTTTATGTATATATAAAGGTACAAGCCCTGTGTGTTGGTTGTACCACTGTGTATCATATGCTCATTTATAAACAAGTCTAAATTGAAAACAACGTTCAAACCTATGATTGCATTGGATAAAAACTGCAATTTTTATACATGTGCATGCAAAACAAATTTCTTGGTAGAGGGGTCTAAATACAGCACAAACAACATATTCGAAAAGACCAAAAAAGTGAAAAAGTATATTTTAACAAAACGCATTTGACTAGCAGGTCGAACAACTGATGTTCTTAAACCCTGCTGACTGCCATTGGCGATTGCCAAATAAACAGATCACCAGATGTAACAAAATGGATCTTATTATTAATTTATTACCAAACAGAAAACAATAAGTTTGCGGAAAAGATTGAAATATCGCAAACACGAGGTGCAAAAATATGCTCATTTATATATATATAAAATAGACTTCTAAATTGCAACCCATTGGTAGCCGAGAGGTTTCATCGATGTGTTGATGTCAGTCACACATAACAGATTTCAAGGAGGGGTTCAACTCCCAATGAAGGCATATAAAAATTACAAAAATTAAAGGTAAGTTTTTAAAATTAATTCCATTAATGAGCAGAAATCAGTAAATTGGCCAATTCAAACTTAATGAAATTAGGCACACAAAGGAAATAATTGAAAATAATTGGGTGAGCTCATTTCAGTGACAGATTTAGGAAGCGTTGATTCTAGAAAAAGAATCCACTGTAAATGAATAGGCTGACGTCACAACAATGGTTTGATTTATACTACATCCTGTGCATTCCCATAACTTTGTGGCATTTAGTTTTATGCTATAAATGACTTATAAATTAAAGAGAATTGATCTTTTTTTAGGTTTTCAGGCTAGAAAATTTAGACAGCATGTTAAGACAAGGTAAGATATGCACAGAAAGAAATCAAAATTTTAGTTGACAATTCAATAAATGCCTGTCTCTTATGAATTCTTTGATATTAAAAAAAAGACATTGAAATTTGCAGGACTGGTAGCCATTTACATATATTTGTATTCCCAAGATCAATAAACCAGTTGGACTGACATCACATGGGGAACAGAAGAAAAAGAAAATGACAAACAATAGTAAAAGAAAAATATACAGTAAACTAAAGATTATGTAACAGGAACCAAACATATTTTAAATGAGGCTGTTTCCTTCATTTCATCAGTCCTGAAACTCATATCAAAGGTTTATATCAGCAAGGTTTTGGACAATTTCAATAGCCAGTGCTGATCAAATATTTAAAAAAAAACTTATTTGTCAGTAGCTTGACAGTGATAATTTTTACATATGTGTGCTGTAATGATCTGTCAGACACCTATTTTATGTTTTCTGATGCTTTGAAATTACGCTTTAGGGAATGCTTAGCACGACAACACATACATTATTGTTCTTATTTACAGCTGAACAGGAAATGTGTACATCTATATACAGATCATCTGGTCACATGACACGTGACTTGGGAGGGAGTTACCTGTCACCTGAGTCCAGTCTGATGTTCCACTCACAGATTTCAGACTTAGAAAAGCCAGGATTTCAGTATACTCTCATGTTTGGAGAGAAGACTCTTTATTCAGTATGTACTATTGAACTCTGACTTTAATATTTTAGACTAATGTAGAACTTACTTGTCATCATTTTCAAACTCAGATCACATCCTGTGTTAATCTGAGGTCAAGGTTTCTTATGACTGTAAATGTGGATAAATTCTATCTTCGATACCAGGATTGAAATGTTATATACGCCAGACGTGCATTTCATCTACACAAGACTCATCAGTGATGGTCGAATAAAATAAGTTAACAAGGCCAAATAAAGTATGAAGTTAAAGAGCATCCAGGACTAAAATTTCTGAGATGTTTTGCCAAATACAGCTAAGGTAATCTATTACTGGGGTAGAAAATCCTTAGTATTTCTAAAATATCTAAGTTCTGTAATCATTTGATTTATAATTATATGAGCATATTAATGATAATTGATGTCAATGAAGAAGTGCTGACTAACATCGTTGATTGTTAGTTTTGTGATTTTAGTAAGAATCAGGCAATTAAGAAGAATTTCTAAATATGACTGAAAAAAAACCCATCGACATAACCATCCAAGTTTGAAGTTACCCTCATCCTGAGTTAGAAATGGTAGGTCTTTCATTTCTGCCTGTCTGGTAATTCAAGAAATCTCTAGATAACTTTTGGTTAGAGGATTTCAAATTATGGAGTTAGCTCACCTCAATTGTTAATTTTATACGCCCGTTTACGGGACATATTATGGTATACCGTTGACCATCTGTCCGTCCGTCCGTCTGTCCATCATCAAACTGTCGGACATTAACTCAAAAAGCTTTAACCAATATGCAGGAAACTTTGGTGAATTGTTTATATCTATTGACTTGAGCTCCCTTTCGTTTTTATAAATTTCAGATTTTCCGTTTCTGAGTTTTGGGGTTTTATTCATTAAAAAAGGGGGGATTTTCCAGTTTTTCGATGATAACTCAAGAATGCTTTCACCAACTTGCAAGAAATTTTGGTGAATTGTTTATATCTATTGACATGAGCTCCCTTTTGGATTTTTATAAATTTTAGATTTAACGTTTCCAAGTTACAGGGTTTTATTCATAAAAAAAGGGGGATTTTCCAGTTTTTGGACAATAACTAAAAAATGCTTTCAGCAGTTCTCATGAAACTTTGGTGAATTGTTTATATCTATTGATGTAAGCTCCCTTTAGAATTTTATAAATTTTAGATTTTACATTTCTGAGTTATGGGGTTTTATTCATTAAAAAAGGGGGGATTTTCCAGTTTTTGGAAAATAACTCAAAATGGCTTTCAGCAGTTCTCATGAAACTTTGGTGAATTATTTGTAGCTATTGATGTAATCTCCCTATTGATTTTCATAAATTTAAAATATGACATTGAGAAGAAATTGAACTTTATTTGTTTATAGTCTGACAACAGATTTACTAAGTATTGCACAACAGCACAGTGTATTGCACAACAGCAAGAAATCTTTAATTGAATATAAATTCAATTCATATAACCAATTTCAAGTTCTTTGACTACATTTGTTCAGAAACCTATAATATGTCAAATATTTAATTACAATCCAAATTCAGACCTGTATCAAGCTTGAATTTTGTGTCCATTTTTGCCCCAAATGTTCAGGCTTGGACCTCTGCGGGTGTATCCAGCTGCGCTCAGCGAAGCAGTTTATTAGTACAGTTCAGCGAAATCATATCTTGAAATACCAGAACAGGAAAAGGAAACGATGTTATATTCTTGCACCATTACACATTATACATCCACTCATTGTCATTTTTAAAGTCAACAGATATTGCATTAGATGAAGACCTAATATTATTCAAGTTTAAACCGAACATGCATGGGGAGGGGTATTATAATTGTGTAAGTCACTTTACCTGTCTTTTTTTTTTTTAGGTAAAACAAGTATTACAACAGTTACAACAAGTTAAAACACAGATCCAGTATCAACAGGTCCGTAAACCAGTCAGATCTGGTCTTGCAGGATTTTTTTCTGGTTTGTTTGATGATAATTCTGTCGCCGTTGGCGATCTCACTCCAAATGATGTCAAGAAACTAAATAAATTCCTTGATGACTGTATTAAGAATCTTTGCTTTATTTATGAGGTAATTACAGTTTTATATATAGAGTGGGGCGCTCATATTCGCCGGGGACACAATTTCGCGGTTTTATGATTTTGAGGTGTAAAAACTTCAAAGGATGGGTGAAATGGAAGAAATATGCCGGTAAATTATATTATTATAACAAATATGATTATTTTCTAAACTTAGACAAAATTTTGGCATTTACATAAAGGACCGAAAAACAGACAACGATTTTCGCCAATTTCCTAAATGAAAAAATGATTTCAAGAAGTATTTCTTAGTAATTCTTTGACTGATTGCCCTTAATTTCAGTTCTTTACACATTTGAAATGTCTGCTATTCATCTATAATGAAATTGATTTGATAAATATTGTTTTTAGTTGCAGTTATTTGGTTTCAAATAGATGTGTAAAAACGGCGAATATGTGTCCCCCAATGACAAAACATCAGGATATTTCAAATAGCCTTTAATCTAACTTTTCAGATGATTTTTGTCGAGCCTTCGACTTTAGTCGAAAAAGCGAGACATAGCGATCCTACATTCCGTCGGCGGCGTCCACAAATATTCACTCTGTGGTTAAAGTTTTTGAAATTTTAATAACTTTCTTAAACTATCCTGGATTTGTACCAAACTTGGACAGAAGCTTGTTTATGATCATAAGATAGTATCCAGAAGTAAATTTTGTAAAATAAAATTCCTGTTTTTCCGTATTTTACTTGTAAATGGACTTAGTTTTTCTGCCAGGAAACATTACATTCACTCTGTGGTTAAAGTTTTTAAAATTTTAATAACTTTCTTAAACTATCCTGGATTTGTACCAAACTTGGACAGAAGCTTGTTTATGATCATAAGATAGTATCCAGAAGTAAATTTTGTAAAAATAAAATTCCTGTTTTTCCGTATTTTACTTGTAAATGGACTTAGTTTTTCTGCCAGGAAACATTACATTCACTCTGTGGTTAAAGTTTTTAAAATTTTAATAACTTTCTTAATCTATCCTGGATTTGTACCAAACTTGGACAGAAACTTGTTTATGATCATAAGATAGTATCCAGAAGTAAATTTGTTAAAAAAATTTCATTTTTTCCGTATTTTACTTATAAATGGACTTAGTTTTTCTGCCAGGAAACAATACATTCACTCTGTGGTTAAAGTTTTTAAAATTCTAATAACTTTCTTAAACTATCCTGGATTTGTACCAAACTTGGACAGAAACTTGTTTATGATCAAAAGCTAGTATCTAGAAGGAAATTTTGTTAAAATTTTGTACCTGTTTATCGGTATTTTACTTATAAATGGACTTAGTTTTTCTTCCAGTTAACATTAAATACAGTCTGCAGTTAAAGCTTTTTAAACATTTATTAGATGCATAAACTATCCCGGATTTATACCAAATTTTGACAGAAGCTTCTTACAATCAAAAGATAGTATCTAAAGGATTATTTTTATTGATTTTTTTTTTCATTTTTGTTGAGCCTGCGATTAACAGCAAAAGTAGGCGAGACACTGGGTTCCGCGGAACCCTTACGAATTTTTTTTCAAAGAAACACATTTTCAAGCTAAGAATATTTTGTTTTTGATGTTATCTTCATACAGAAATATCATTATACTTCAAAAACATAAAGACCTGCACATAAACTGCAGAAAACATCGAAAGTTATGGCGAAAATGAGCACCCCACTCTAGTTATTTGGAAATTTCATGTGTGTCTAATTTTTCATGGTTGACATTTTAACATGAAATTTAACCATATCACAAATAAGTTGCATAATCATAACAAAATACCTCAATTACATAATCTGGTGACATAAATACAGTTCTTTCACTGTTATATCAGCTATATATTGTACTTAAAAGTGGATTTCTTAGAGTTACATGATAACAGTTCATGGAAGAATAATTTGTTAAGATAATCTAAGTAGATTTATGTGCACAATCACAAAAGTGCAATGAAAATAAATAAAAGTTTGAATTTTATTATACTTCATGTCAAAATGCCAGATTTTGATTGGTTAATACGAGGGAGACAATTTACTCTATCCTATGGTAAATACTCTATTACCCTTCATGGAGACGCTTGATCAAGTGTGCTATTATTAAATACGGATGGTTGTTATGTACAAGACGTCATAGTTTATTACTTTGAATTTGAAATTTAATAGACAGCTGTAATGACAAAACCATTCAGTATAATAAATTAAATAAAACATATCTGAGATGTTGATAGAGCAGATTGTTACCCCTCGAAAAGACATTGTCAACCTTGGCTTCGCCTCAGTTGACAATGTTTTCTCGGGGTAACAATCTGCTCTATCACCCTCTTAGCTATGTGTTATTTATATAATGTTCAATATGCTTTTTTAAGAAGTTATTATTGGCTATTAGCAAATTTGTGTTCAGTTGCATAGAGTCAAATTGAAGAATTACTTTGTATATCATGTATATAACAGATTAATTCTATGATCAGAAATTAAGAAGCTGAGAATTAGACAGTTAATTAACAGACATGGTCATGATGGTAGAAACTAAATGAAAGTCATCATTTTCTAAACATTTATAATACTTCTGCAATTTCAGTTACCAGAGACAAAGTATACTATAACCACAAACACTGTACAAGATAGTAGTTACTATGGAAACATATCATACAATACAGATTTAGATGACACATGTCCAGATATAACAGAAACATGTAATGGAGTATCCTTAACAGATATTGGAAGATATCAGGTAGTTATTATTCATAGTTGTCTCCCCTGCCACACTTAGGTCTTAATGATGTCAACAATTGTTTAAGTTTGTGATTAGGTGGGTGTGCTGTTTCGAGTGTTAACAACTGTTAATGTTTATGATAAGGTTGGTGCGCTATTTTAAGCAATCACAAAGTCAACATTTTGTTATTATGTCACGCAGGTGAGACATATAAGTATGAACATTTTGTGAATTTCACATGTACTATCACACCTTGTAAGTCTGTCCATCCGTCAGTCCAACAGTTAATTTTGTCACACCTTTCTCTCAGAAACTACCAAAAAGAATGACTTCTTATTTGGTCAGCAGCTTGTGAGTGATGAGTTGTAAGGTGTGAGCACTTTTCTGATCTGTCAAATATGTGCTTCCTGTTTGCTGATACTTTGAACTTTTTCAATATTTTGAATGAATTTAAAAAAATTTTGTCACACATTTCTCTAATACTATTGAACAGAAAGACTTCATATTTGATCAGCAGCTCAACAGTTTTGAGTTGTAATGTGTGTATGTTCTTTTAAAACTTGGACAGAAGTTTCTTGAAAATCAAGAAATAGTATCAGAAGAAAAAGTTTGAATTTTTTTTTAAATTTCCTTATTTTGCTGATAAAATGGACTTAGTTTTTGGCAGTCAAACATTAAACTTTTACATTGACAGCAATAACAAGTGAATATTACTTTTATCTGATACACAATGATTCAATTTTAGTGAATATATGAAAAGTTTCATTTTTTCGTAGGGGTTTTGACAGAATTTAAAAGCGAGTAACAAATATAACAAGTAATAAAAATAATAATTTTTTAGTTTTCAAACACCGAATCTATTTCTGGAGTTGCAAGTCTATCGTCGCATGTGGAGTTACCAAGTAATGTTTCCGATGATCTGTGCACCGCTTGCAATTAGTCAGTCAATGTTTTTCACGCGTCAAATAAGAAATTTTCAAAGATCTGTCTTCAACACCAAATAACCAAAATAAAATTAAGATATGATCTGGCAGTGGCGGCAGCATTATCTAATTACTTAAAAGCTTAATATTTCATCTGACCTTGACCTCATTTTCGTATGAAGAGTTGAGTTTTTGTGATTTGGTCTATTTCTCATAAATTATATGTGTTAGGTCAATTATATTTAGTGTATGGATGATTGCAAGGTGTACATGTCTGTCTAGCAGGGTTGATATGACCTTGACCTCATTTTCATTGTTCATTAGTCAATGTTAAGATTTTTGGTTTGATCATTTTCCCAGGTACTATTAGCGATAGAACCACTATATTTGGTGTATGTAATGATTGTAAGGTGAACATGTCTTTCTGCCATGGTTCATCTGACTGTGACCTTTATTTCATAGGTCATAATGTTAAGTTTATTTGATACTTGTAGTAAAACTTTCATATTACAGACTTTCAACATGAATTCAATGATAAGTAAAACAGCGAGACATTTCGGTGTGTGAACTCTTGTTTTAATTGATTTGATCCATATTTCAGTGTACTGTACATGTAAATTCAGATATTATTGCAAGGTATTCAGTAGTGCAAATAATGAGACTGGGGAGTATCGCATTATTATATATCTGTATGAAAATTAATCTCTGGTTTTGTTTTGGAGGAAAATTTAACCATAATGTATATGTTATTCTATCTATAGGTTATAAACAAAATGAAAAGATTTGAAGTGATGTACTCTGGTGATCCTGATCTTCAGCCAATCAGAAGCTTTGAAAATGCTACTACAGTTAGACTGCTTCATCAGTTTTGTTCTTATATAAATACACAGGTAATAATGCTTCACATATTATACTCAGGTTTTTTAAATAATGGCGTATGATGCTAAGGGGACATTCAAAACAAATAAGTTGAAAAGAAACTGACAATGCCATGGCAAAAAAGACAACATTTCCAAAACCATAAGTCAAATAAGCCCACATATTGGTGAGAAAGCCGAGCGGAAATCTAATTTTCGTGAAAACAGCTAGGTTTTAGACTTATGCATCTCTATTAGCTTTCGTATTCAAAATTAGCTGTCTGTCGCTATTTTTCGCCGTTGTCACTAATTATCGTCTTTCCGTTCGCAAATTAGATCTTTTCATGTAAACCCCCTGATACCATCAGATAATGACGGCCCTTTAACAATACGATTTAATTAGAAGAGCTCACGATCGTAAACGTTGTTCTGAAGTTATATAACGTAATTAATAATGTATACATTTAAAAAATGCAATTAAAATGAAGTTTCAAATAGGACAATACGATAATTACTGTATCTATCGCTTATTTACGATGGTATAGACCTTTTCCTTTAATAAATTCATGAAATTGAAATTATGTATCAATTGGACATGTTCGGGTATAACTGCAAACGTGAACGATTTTTGACTTATTGTCACCTGTCAAATCATCCTTAACTTTAAATACATCAAAGGATACCTTTATCAGTAGGCGAGGCTTCATATCGATCGATCTAAATGTCAATAACGAAGTAATAAATTGATTGTCATAATCTATTTGAGTATTATGGATTGACAATATGGTGAAAGTCGCAAAACCGATTTAAAAGTATACTTATTTAATCCAAATTTTCTTGATTGCAGGTGCGTATTTTGTGGTATGTACATGTACAAAACGACAGGCATGTGATATCTAATTTATGTTTCAAATTGCTAGAGTACAGGAGGGGACTAGATACAGGGAATTCTGTAATTCGTAGAGTGAAGCTTATGGTTCACGTACCTGTCTATTTAATTTGTTATATGCCAGTGTTTTTCTTTATATAACATTTTCATTGACTTGCATTGTTTTTACCACTTTAGTTCCTTAAAATAAAAATGTTTTAGTTGTTTTAATTTAAATATTCAAATAAAATGATAAATATCCCTTAAAAAACCCTCATGACCACGAAACTAAGAGAAAAATGTTAGTGTGAGGGTCTGGATTAGGTTTACAGAATAGACCATTGGGCCAAATTAAACCTACAGGGGAAAAAACGAAGAAAAAACTTGAGACAGGAAAGTCTCTCAAAACGAACGGCAATTGAGTTCCCCCTTAAAAGTTGTATCCCAGAACTTGTATAATGCTGGAAATGTCTTTTAATGTGTTTCTAGAACACTCGTAAAAAAATTAGGAAGGGGTTCCTCAGGCCCCCGGCTTATCAAAATGGGCCCGATACAAGTATGTTGAAAAGAAGGTACATAAATAAAAATGTATAGCAATGGTTATTAGAACAAATTAAACTGAATAATGCTGAAAATGAAACATATCAAGCAGAAAGTAATCTCACTCCCCTCATGAAAAAAAACAACAAATCAGATGATTCTCATTGTAGTCTTACATTAGTAATAGCTGAAGTTAGTGTTGGATAATCGGTTGAAATTACCAACCGATTATCTATTACTATCGGTTGACAGCAACCAACCAACTATCGGTTATAATCGCATCATTATACCTTGCTCTTTTTGTATATGAAATCATGCATTCAGCCACATTGTACATGTCTAATGCGCATATTCCATATCATTGCAGAGTCTTAAATGTTCATGTTTGATCTTTCGTTTCCTTTTCATATTTTATCAAGCAATTAAAACAGTGAATCAACTAGAATATAGATTCAGATTAAACATATTTTGTCTGATGATTACAACCTTTATTACCAACAATGACACTAAAATTTCTAAATTTCAGTGGTATCACTCACATTATAATTTCAAATACATAGCTTCATCAAAATTTGAATGCTTCTCATTAAAAAAAAGATATATATTTGTAAAGTATTTAACTTTGAGCAATTTAAAATTAATCAATAAATAAAACAATGCATTTGCATTGAAATATATATATTTAACTAAGGGGATCCAACCAATGTCTGTTAATTCATGTGGACTGCATATTTTTCACTTTTGTGATCTTTATTCTTATGTCAGCTGTGTCATTTGTGCGTCTGTACTTATAATTGTAAGAAAACGGAATTCTTTCATAGTTGGTCCGTATTTGATCCGTGATTCGTATATGTTTCAATGGCGGACTAACCAGGAAAATTTACAAAAATTAACGATGTTTGACAAGCAATTTGAAAAGAAATATGACGTTTTTAACGCAACAAATGAATGAAACATTATTAAAAGGCAATTTGCACCACGTTCTAATGTAGCAACAAATTTATTTTATCGAAAATCAGAATGATTTGAAGTTCGCTTGAGTAACAATGAGTAACAAGAACCGGAAGTGAAAGAAAGTATTTCATAAAAAAGTTATTTATTTTAAATAACATATTACCAATCTGCAAAGTCAATGCTTTTACCACGTTTGTACAGAAAGAAATTGCTTATGTCATTGATTATAGGATGTTTGACATTGTTATTGTCATCTACTGATATTTTTCTTTACAATTTGTTTGACTGCACATGTAAAATGCAAACCGGAAAAGGGACCGGAAGTTGATATGCTAAAAGTCCGGAAACTATAACGACAATCGATTGAACAAAATTCCAATCGATTATCGACATCGCCAAGCCCAACCAACTGATTTCCGACTTATTCCGATCATCCGAACAACACTAGCAGAAGTCTTATTATTTTCATTAGTTTACAAGGTGTGACCATTTGAAACTGTTTAAATCAATGTTCATGTAGACATATAGTAAACAACACCCCTTTTGAGACACCCCTCCTTTAAAAAATAAGAAAGAAAAACTCTCCCTCCCACATATTCATACAAAACTTAAACGTTAATTTTAGATTCTCGATAATCAATTGTAATGGTCCTTCTAGAGCCTCAAAAGTAACGCACAATAATGTCAATCATTACTTCGAGTGCATTTCTTTCTAACACAAACGATGCAAACGGCTAAGCGCGCACATGTTTTGATCATTTGTTTTTAACATACATTTGCAGACTTTACCTAAACTTTGACAAACTATACACTAGCTAAAACTGCGTCTACAGTTTGTCGTTCATAGCTTGTTAGTACAAACGCTACATTTGTTTCTAACTTCATCCTGATTAAACGATGTATTTGTTTCTACTTTTGTAATAAGTCTGTTTACCAACAACGTGTGCATGCACAATGGAAAGTTCAAGCAGGGTCAGTAAACGCTGATTAAACGATGTATTTATTTCTACTTTTGTAGCGTTTAGCAAACGATAACAAACGCCACACAACGTTTACAAAATTTTGGTTATAAAGAAATGCGCTCTTCATATACACAGGAAATTTAGCCCTTAATTGACTTTCCACAGTCGGTCAGTAAAATCACCTGTGTTTACAGTTACTTATTTCCCGCCGTATGAAAATCTCGTGCAGTCGACAAAATAATGCAAGTTATTTTTAGAGTCAAGTTCAAGATCAAGTTGATCAGAGTATGGAAGTATCATTTTACTTCCATGATCACAAATATATAAATGACTTGCATTATTTCGTTATTAAAATGTCCTTAAAAGTCAAATCTGCTTTAGTTTTATACATTTTAAATTTGTATTTAAAGAATTGTAACAGCATTTTTTGTCGTTGCTTTATAATAGTGGATTAATCTCATCACGGAATGTTTATAAATATTTACACTAGACCACTTACAACTGCTCCTGATATATTGTAAGTGCAATCAAGGATTTGTATAGTACTATAGTATACAAATCCTTGGTGCAGTCAGAAAAAAAAAATCCGAATACAGATTTTACCCATACCTTACAGAGTGAAATTTTGAAAAAAAATAATGTGATTGAAAGCGTTAAAAGAACTATAAAAAATGTTTTGCGAGCATTTTTATTTTTACTCGCACATAAACATAGCCCCTCACACCCTCCCTTGAAGTTAAATGGTTGATTCCTTAATTTCTGCCCCAATCCAATATATCTTCATTTGTATGTGGTATTCCAAACTGCTTTGCCGTGATCCCGGTCGACAGGTACACTATTCACAAACTTAACTTATAGGAGGAAGCGGTCAAAATTGAAAGTCACAATTTTACTTTTTGCACATCCTCTGGTTAAAAAAAATGCGTTCAATGAACAAAAGTAACGGAAATGATTACAAAACTAACACTTCCATTGTCAAAAAAAAAATGAAAAAAAAGTTTTTATCGCCTCCCCCAAATAAATAAAATTTTGCGGGAAGACTGACTTGAATGGACATCCCCATGTCTGATAGAGTACAAAGAAGACATGCATTGAATATTAAGTTTAAAAGTCGTTTCCTATATACGAATTTACAAAGCATCAGATTTATTTTGATGCACAATTATTAACATGCGTTTTTGTTCCAATTTTTTTTTTTACCTCCAGATGGTCTGAATAAAAAATAACAGTCGCAAAACCTTGATATACTACCAATTGGCACTATATAAATATATACCTTTAAAAACATAAATCTGCATAACCGACTGTACAAGACCCTCATGGGTAGTCAAGGTCGTTAAAACCGCCTCGTCAAATCTTCATACAAAGAAGTCTTGTTACGATACCTTGCCAGATACAGGTAATATACATTGAGCTGTTTAAAACTCGAAATGTCACGGTAAACTCACGTTATATTCAAATACCGGAAATGTCAAGGTAAACTGATTTATAACGTGTTATTATTTACCATGAAATTAACGACTTAATTTTGATGTACACGTATACCACCTGAAACTTATTAAATGTATTTTGCAAATAAATATTGTTTCAATTCGTATCTGATATATAAAATTTCTTAGGTGTACATTATCACAGAATAAACTTAAATTGTGCAATGCCTCTGTTCATCAGATAATTTTGTGTGGTCGGTCCTTGAATTCATTGTATGCACATACAATACAAAAATGAAAGCACTCATTAATACCTTTCTCTTATTATTATTCCTTTTGTTAATGTAAAATTGCAGGGATTTAGACAGAGCCCTTTCCATATCCGTATCTGGGTCATTTCACACATTGTGTCGGCAAAGTTCGAAAAAAAAACCTCGCTGCATAATTAATGAGGAATGTAGGACAGAAAATCACAGGATAAAAAGTCACAGACAAAAAGTCACAATTCAGTTTTGAGATTATTTTTCTTTGAATTAGAAAACACTTATTTTAATAAAAAACATTTTCGTATTTTTTTCTTGAACAATTATATATAAAGCAACTTTGTAATTAAAATTTATTTGAAAAATATCAATTGTGATCAGATAATTGTTAAGAAAACAAAATGTCAAAGTGGCCAGGTACTTAAACGGCTTGATGGTGCCAAGAAATATATGTCCTTTCCATGATTAAAATTTTAAAAATCATTTATCAAGGCTAATGAACAATTTACTTAACTTTAAAATAAATATACATGTATGTAATAAAAAGAAAGTGTTTCAAGATCTTTCTCTATATATCAAAACAATTGTCAACAAATTATACTTGTGACTTGCTGTCCTGTCAAATTTGTGACATTCTGTCCGTGTACCATAATGTCGTATCATCTATGTATCTTTGATCTTGGCCACTTATAAATTTTGTCAAAATTGTAGCTACTATATCCCTGAATAGAATAAACAAAAATTAAAAAAGATTATAAAATTATAAAATACATGGAGTTTGGAATATTGGCCACTGGTCTACTATTCATTCTGAAATGAGGCTAAATTAGCGGTTATCATAAGTAAACATTATCAATTTGTCCCTTTCAAATTTGATTTTTAAAGGAACATCAACGTACTAAATCAAATGAGGCAACCATCATTTTTTTTCGCGTAAGAAATTAAGTTTGGTATATAAACGATCATATGCTATGATTTGTATGAAATCCCGGAAAAAAATCATACCAATATTTCAATTGTATTGCAGACACGCAATTACACATGTATTAGGTCGTGTTCAAATTAAGCTTAACTTGATGTGGTATGAGTGTACTCAACGCTTAAAGACATACGCTACAGTTTAATTTGATCCCACGGTGATTTTTGTAACAAAAGACGTTGTTGCATACACGCTATTTTTCACCGTAGTCCTCAATTATGTTATTTTAAATGGGATCAACATTTTAGACATTTACCAAGAATATCGGTTCTTGTACATTTCTATCCTTTGGGCAGACATACTTAAATTTGTTTCAAAAGATAAATACATGCGGATTTTTTGTAAAAGGGTTTAGAATATCTTCTTATGTGGGTTAGTTGTACATAAAACTAGATATAAAAAACGTGGAATTATTATGAATATTTAAGGTAGTTACATATATTCAAAGATGTGTATAGTTATACTATACACATCCTTGATATATGGAATAAAAATTATTATAATAATATTATGAATTAACTTATTTACCTATTCATATGACAAAAACTCAAAATTTACTCACTTAAAATAGATATAAGAAGATGTGGTATGAGTGCCAATGAGACATGATTAAATTTAAAAGCCTTAGTGCACAATTTGAATTTCAGTGGAAAAAAGGGGAAAGGGGGGTGTTTGCTGATAAATATTAATTTCACCCGTTGATAGTATGTACGACTTATTTATTTAGCGAGGCGATTATTTAAACTTTTTATATGTGAGTATATGTTGCAACGTCTTGCATTTTATAGAAAAAATTATTAGTTTTCATCATGCCTTGGACAGATATTTTTTACAGTTAGCTACTGTCCAGATTATTTATTTCCAAAATCACCCATGGGTGTCTGGGGAATAAACATACAGTCTTCTTCCGATATTTAAAGCCGTACAATCCTTGCTAAAGTTCATTTGGCTCTGTGTGGGATGTACAAGTACTCAGCCACGTTCAGTCACTGGTACATCCCACTATATTTTTCGCCTATTGTCGCGCTGTTTTAGCATCTTTAAAACTAATACTTAAAGTTCTCCAAATCAATAGAACGACCTTCTTATGGTTTATAAGCCATTTTTTATTACTATAATATTCAGAAAAAATCTATTTTTTGTTCAAAACATACAGGAACATCTTTAAAACTCAATGTTTAACCCGCCCCTAATTTTCAATGGAACCAAAAGATTTTGCTCACTTCCCTTATGAAACAAATATATTTTTTCTTTATAAAAATAATCTGCAAGTACATGTACTTGTAAATTATACATTATGTTTACTGCCGGAATATTGGGGCAATAATTATCATGTACAGATGATTTAAACCAACAAATTTCGTGTGAAACCAGCGTTCATTATATTAAACTTGTAAACACTGTTACACATGACCTTAGAATTGTATAAAATAAGTGTGCATTTTGACCGTCATTAAGGACAATTAGTCATGCGTTACGTTCAAACTTTGACAGGTGTTATTATCATTGTAACATTCTAATTGGGGTACTGAAAGGTAAACAGTTTTATAATCATTCTTTTAATTCATTCGAATTCGGACAGAGAATTCGGAAGTGGAAATAGTTTCACTGCATTTAATAATAGAATTAAGATATTTAGACACAGCATAAGATATTAAAAGTACATTTATTGTTGTAAAGCATAAGTATATCTTGTGACATACATTTAAAATAGACACATTTTACATCAAGTCCCTTCAGTTAATTTTGTACCAGTATGATATCCGTCGGAGAATTGGCCTGTGTATGCATGGAATATTTTCCACTGAAGGCATATAAAACTATACCAGTCAATCCGAAAAGAAGTTCACTGTAACAGAGACATATAATACAATGTCACACAATGTTGTATTATATGTCTCTGACTGTAACAATAAGGCACCTATCATTCATCATAAAAAGGTCAGATGGTTAATTCGGTAATGACACCGTAAACATACAAGATATATGATTCACTTAAAAGGATTCGTTGTGGCAG
The DNA here is from genome assembly GCA_017311375.1 of Mytilus coruscus. Taxonomy (NCBI): domain Eukaryota; kingdom Metazoa; phylum Mollusca; class Bivalvia; order Mytilida; family Mytilidae; genus Mytilus; species Mytilus coruscus. The sequence continues at coordinate 880 of JAASAO010000557.1, read as the reverse complement.
TTTAAAATATTCATTGTTTAGGGTAGGCATCTTTTAATTTTGATATCGATATGGTTGATGGTTGATTTTAACCATTTTAAAGATACTGTAGCGATTTATAAAATGAGGGACAGGGTTTAACCTATATAGGGACAAGCTCTCGGTTGCTATGAAAACATATTGCCATGGCAAACAAGAATGTATGTGGTTTTGGGCTGGAAATAGAAATTCAACCTTTAGATTTGTCAACTAAGAGAACAAAGGCTGTGCATTTTCTATAAATTTTCCATGTGATTAGCATTGAAACAACAAAAGGGTACATAATCCTTTGCCTCAGGTTTCATGTATTGAATGCTACCTGACAAAAACTATACTAATTTTATTACACTTCAACGTTTGCTAACTTGTATGATTGCTACCTAAATAGATGCACTTGGGCAAATATAAAATATCTACCTCGCCCCGAGGATGCATGAAATATTTGCCACTGGATATTAAGCAAACAACAATCAAATGAAATTAAAAGTATAACATCCGCGTAATAAAGTCTGTGCATATGGTTTTCAGCACACAAAAAAAATCTTTATTTGCCACATAATTCATTTGTCTATGCACTGTTAAACTTTGTCATATATTAAGTTTGTGAACAAGGGTCAGAAACCTTACGTAAATCTGTAACACAGGGGCCAGCCACTCCAAGCAGCAACATTCATTTGTTTACTTAGATTCATAAAAAATATGGTACGGGCCACAATGCAAAAAACAAGAAAGTTAATTGTCGAAATTGTACACACCACTGTTAAATTCTTCATGGGAAAACAGCGATGTTTTTTTTATTTTAATTTACTGTTTTAATGAATTGTATTATACACTATTTTTTATTGCGGATTCGGGCTTACGT
>JAASAO010003271.1:0-16700 GCA_017311375.1 Mytilus coruscus | reverse complement strand
GTTATAAAATTATCAAGTAGACCATTTTTTCTAGTGCTGTAAGTAAAATTGAACTATGAAAAACTTTGCAGTTGGGCCCAAAAAGAATGGTATTATCAATCTCTTTCAGAAAGAGAATAAAATATTTTTAGACATCAGAAATTCCAATACCATGATAGTACATTTTCCCATTCTGAAACTTCAAACCAGTTACTTCAAAGGCTCGAGGTAATATATGTCTAGCTAGTTTTATGTTTTAAAGTTGTGTGTTGGGTGTTGACAGCAGAATGTATTATGTGAGAATCTCTGCTGAAATAAAAACAATATAACCCAATTGATTGTTGGTTGCTTAACGTCCAGTGGCAAATATTTCATGCATATTAAGGACGAGAACAAGTTAACAATAAATACAATAGGTAGGTTCTGTAATAGGGCTTCCGGGATTAAGGTCGGAGAAATTTAGACTGCCACGGGAAATGAGGGTATATTGGATAGGGACAGAAATTTAGCCTTGCAACAGGTCACCTACGGACCCCTCAAACAGTTGTTGCAAAGGTTCTTAACGTACAAAGAGCGTGGGACTCTCTCTTTACACGAGGCATCGGATTTAACGTCCCCATTCTGACCGGACGTGGCTGCAAATTTGTACATCCCGCACAGCCAAACGGACGCCCCACTTTAGCAAGGGTTTTACTGCCGGTCGGAGGAAGACCAATGGTGACCATACTTCTATTCCCAGTCACCCTTGGGGCAATATAACCCAACGTTACCTGTTAGAAAAATTGTAATTAGTTACAACTTTGTTAAAAAATATAGTCATAAGTTGTGAAACATCAAATGTCAATTACAACAACACAACCTAGAATTTTTTCGGTTATCTGTTTTTTTTTCATTTAAAATTTTTTTCTTATGCAGACTGAAGTTCACTGACAATATTTTGTCGATCAAATATCTTCAAAAGAATTTCTGCCTAACATTTTTCCGTTCAGACAAATTCAATACGTGCCAAATGGAACTGGTGTGCTTCCTGTAATTTTTGTACCCTTTCATTGACAATGTGGAAACACGTTTTGTTGCGTAGGTCATTTCCTCTACCCTTTTTTTCAGTGTAGGACATGTCAGGACATTTTGATATGCCTAAATGTTAATTTTGCTTTTTCCAATTTGGTTGAATTTAAACATGTTTCAATTAATTGTATTGACTTTGCTGATATTCGTAAGAAGCATTTCAATGTCAATAATATGTATGATTTATTTAATAATGTTCCATTTACAAATATTGTTTCATTCTTAAAAGAAGTTAGAATATATTCTAAAATATAAAAATGTTATTATATTTAAAACGATTTTAATTTTTATCACGTTATCTTAATGTTCATTTTTATTTGTAAATAATCCATTTGCTTTAATCTAGAATTTTAGTTTATTGAAGGGCCTTTTGTCTGATTTTAAGAATATGCTTTAAATTGTAAAAATATTCGAATTAGCTATCGCCGCGATATAGCCTTGTTGTGCTAATGCGGCGTAAAGCAACCAACAATCAATCAATCAATCCAATTTGGTTGCGTTTTGCAGCAAAGCAAAACAGTAAAGTATGAATTTGTCCAGCTGCTTGTCCTTAGTTAATTCAGACATTTTATCTCATACTTTCTTGATTATATGGCTGCAGCATAAATGTAATATACAAGTGTCTTTCCTTTCTTCGTTTGTGTTTTCTCGTCTTGAGAAACCCACATTGAATTCAAGTACTGCTTGATATTTTGGCCACAAAATGCAGCAAGCGAAGAAGCAGTAGGATCCTTAAATTCATTTATTTTCATCGGAAACTGAGAGCTTTGTCTTATTTTCGGGAATAGCGTTGATAATTCTTCATTTGTGAGGCTTAATAGTGCTAGACCATCCATATCTTCCTCTACAAAATATAATTGTTCTTCCCTTATTAAACATAAAAACAAATAATAGTACAAAAGACACAACATAGAAAATAAAAGACAAAACAACACGAACCCCACCAATAACTAGGGGTGATCTCAGGTGCACCGGAAGGGTAAGCAGATCCTGCTCCACATGTGGCACCCACCGTGTTGCTCATGTTATTACAAACCCGTAAAAAGTCTAATTCGGTAGGTCACATTCGTGGTGAAAAGGGAAGTGGATTATAGTTACGACACAAGGAACATATCCGACATCATCTGTGAAACGGTTATGCCATAACAGTCAACCAATTGCAACTTCACCATTTGGAACTCTTGGTTTAATAGCTTCCTTGTGAGCAGCAACTCCTGTCGAGAAAATCGTGATATCGTATTGATTGGGAGATATATACTCCGTATACAAGGCGCTGCTGGAATGTTGCTTCATAGAAATGAAAAGTTTACAATTGGGAAGCTGAAATCATCTCTTTTGTCGTAAAGTTTGTATTTAATAGACCCTTATTACCAATTACTAGATGCAAGTCGAAATATGAGGCAGACTTAACTGTATATAAATAATGTATCTTTTATCTCTAGTTCGATGGGATAGATGCGTTTATCATAGTCACAAATTTGGATTTATATAGTGAGAGAACGTAATCTATATCGCGGAAAGAAAAGTTAACGGATATTGCTAATGTCTTATCTTTCTTCATAAGAAGTGCCTGCTTAAAGTAAGCCTCATAATAATAAAGAAACAAAGCGGCAAGAAGAGGGGCACAATTGGTTTCCATTGGAATGCCGACAGTCTGTTGAAAAACCACGTCCTTCAAACGTAAAAAATATGTTGATAATGTAAGTTTCAGAGAACTTTTGGTTTGAATCAGAGTGATTCTTTACAAATTAGGAGTTGTCACTTTCCATGACAAGATCCTTGTATCGACGTTCGTCACTCTTTTTTATGAAACAAATCAATACCAGCTTTCAATTTGTCTTTTATTTTGGAATAGGGAATACTTGTGTAAAGTGTCATATGTTTTAAAAATATTGCAAGATGAGATTCTTAGGTTTTAGGTATTCAAAACGATCTTTGGAATTTGTTTTTGGTGTCCACATGTGATCCACACCACTGCCTTAATCAGAATCTTTAACAATGTTAGCAACCAATTATAAATTATTGTAATTATTGTAATTGATCATTTAATTTATGAGATCTTTAAAATAAGTAATTACGACATAGTCAGGATAATAACTTAGCGTCAGTTTGAAGGAATTAAAAGTCGTTTATATATTCATCTGTTCAAGAAGCGGCACATGTATTTATCCATATATTTTTCAAAATGCGGTACAAGACAATTGTGTTGCTGCATGCATTAAGAATATTTCTTAATAAAAAAATATCAGAAGTATAATAATTCGACCCCACTATTTGAAAATCACACAAACATTTGTATTCAATTTTTTTGACCAAAGATTTGTAAACTATACAAATCCTTGTTTTTACGTTCGTGTAGTAACTAAACTTATTACATTTCATTGTCGGTCACCTGTTTCTATTCACGTGCCATTACGATTGTTATTGTATTTGATTATTTCGGCCAATGAAATGAGACGTTACAAGTTGTTTGTTTGTGATACGTCAGAATGTTATCAATGAATTATCAAACGTTAACGCCCCAAGGGTGACTGGGGAATAGAAGTATGGTCACCATTGGTCTTCCTCCGACCGGCAGTAAAACCCTTGCTAAAGTGGGGCGTCCGTTTGGCTGTGCGGGATGTACAAATTTGCAGCCACGTCCGGTCAGAATGGGGACGTTAAATCCGATGCCTCGTGTAAAGAGAGTGCCACGCTCTTTGCACGTTAAGGACCCTGCAACAACTCTTTGAGGGTCCGTAGGTGACCTGTTGCAAGGCTAAATTTCTGTCCCTATCCAATATACCCTCATTTCCCGTGGCAGTCCAAATTTCTCCGACCTTAATCCCGGACGCCCCTATTACAGAACCTACCTATTGTATTTATTGTTAATTTGTTCTCGTCCTGAATATGCATGAAATATTTGCCACTGGACGTTAAGCAACCAACAATCAATCAATCAATCAATCAAAACAAGCTGAGGCCAACTGACCCACATTTGTGTTGTATGGAGAAACCAGAATTGGTTTCTACAGTGAGTGTGTACTTCCAATTAAATCAAATATCTTGTAAGTGCAGTAGCTCAAATTCCAATTTCAACCTATGGGAGCTTTATATCAAATGAGTAAAATGACCATGGCTACCTCCCCTTTTATATTAGAAATTAAAAATGGAAAAAAATATATTGGATTCTGACCCTAATTGACTGGATCAGCACCAACATTTTGTTTCATATTTTTTGACAAATGAAAAACTTGGTTTTTTTTTAAACATCTTTGATGAAAGTTTTGTGAACATGCAAATTAGCATTTTGACTTATTGTCAAAGATTCTCTCAAATGTTTAAATTTCAAAATATTCCATTCAATTCATGTGAGTGCCCTTTAAACCCAGTATCATGTAACATTTGTACTCAAATAAATCAAAACAAATAAATAAGTTAATACTTACATATCTTGAATTGATGTTGAACAAGGTAACACTTTGTCATAAAAGTTCATAATTATACACAAAAAAATCCGAGGTGTTTCGAAATAAGTCGAGAGGTGTTCCAAATTAAATATGGTGTAACTGTGTTAACCATCATAGAATTGCCGTAATCGTTACTGATGTCATTTCGGCCATACATGTATTAGCGCTAAAAGACGCGAGACGTTCTGGCGTTCTAAAGTGGACACGTTTTGGCGAATAACAATTATCGGACACGTTTGGGCAATATTGAAAATTACGGACAAGTTTGGGAGTGTTACAAACATACAACAGATACAATACAATAAACAGAAATTAAGACATTTCAACAACAAATCCATAAGTTTCCTGGCCACAGATACTTCTTCATATACTTTTTGACATACTTTGTGATCATGAATGTGTTGTGTGCTACCTGTAGTTACCCATGCAATGGTTGCATTTGTAGGATTACAGTCCTTAATAGATGGACCTTCAACATTAAATCAGAAAGTATTTTTAAGACAAGATCTTGTGCTGGTTTTATTCAGGTTCATTTGGCTAAAAGCCTTTTCACGCTAAGCTGTGTTGGGACTTGTGACAAGCATATGCTAAAAAAATATCATAATGTCTGCAAATGTTTTTGGTTTTAAATGAAAAAAAGCTCGCAGATACCTGAAAATTATAAAAGGGGTACACAAACAATCAAGGTAGGTATGAATATATGATAGGAAAATAAACGGTTATCACTCGGAAAAGTCAAACAAGTTGACATTACACTGAAAAAATGTACTTCAAGATGAAAAACAGCAGTAAAAGAGCTTTATCTTTTGTCTTGACTTGAGTTGTGCAATCATGGTTCAAGGCTGTCTTCACCAATATGAGTTTATTTTCCACATGCATTAATTTATATTGATATAAGTTAACTTAATTGTAGTATTTCTGAATTTTGTATTCTGAAAATAATTATATGACTTTGGTGTGAGTCATAAAAGTTCATAATTATACAAAATAAATTGTAAACAAAATAGTTACATTCCTATATCCTGTGTTGACTTGATTACATTTTGCTACATGCTTGATCTTGAACCTGAAAACAGATCACTCCATTCAACCACTACTGTAACCACTAGCCAGTCAACACTGAGGTTGTGAGTTTGAGGATTTACTATGGATTTAAATTGTGCTGTTTGAATGTTCGTATATAAAGTTAGCTGAAACACATGTGCTCTTAGTTACAGATGTTGAAAAATATGTTTATCAAACCTAGTTTAAAATACCTACAAATGGACATGATTTCTTTTCTAGCTTAAGTTTAAAAGACAGTTATTCTTATTTCTCCATTGAATAAGGCCTCTTCCTTTGAACGCTGTTGTGGAGTGGGGAAAGTTTCTTCTTTCTGGCTCCTCCTTTCTGTGGTGACTCTGCGCGAGATGGAATGTTCCTCTCTGATCCGCATTTTTAGGCACAGTTTCCAAGTTTATTCATTATAATGATTTTTTCCTGATAAATCTGCTTACAAGATGTAATTTGAGCTCAATTGTATATTTTAGCTGATATGCAAGAACCTGATTTGACAGTTATTTCAGGACCATCAGAGGACAACTGTGAACATATTGAGAAAGTTGTAGTTTTTTTATGATTTAGATTTGATTTTTGGTATTTGGTGTTTTAACGCCACTCTTAAGCACCGCTTTTGGGCTATTTCGTGGCGGCCAGTTTTTATTGCTGGAGAAAACCACCGACCTTCGATAGGAAAACTGACAATCCTAGTCAATTAAGATTGGAGTCGAGTGCACCCGCACGAGCGGGGTTCGAACTCACAACCTCAGTGTTGATTGGCTAGTGATTACAGTAGTAACTACTTAGACTTTATGATTTAGAGACCACAGGACTAAGTATGACTAACTTTATGTTAAACTGTCTTTTTATCTTTCTCTGTCAATATTTACTTTTAAGATACAAGTTCAGGATGCAAATTACAAATAGCTGAATATAGAGTCACAATACTGTCAGAATGTGGTACTAAATAAATCCCCATTTGGCTGCTGAGAATTTGAAAGTTCTTCAACTGTTCGATTGCTATTTCTACATGGATACGCACATGAGCAATTATTCGAGTTTGTTCTACTTCACGAGCACTAAGTTGTGATTTTCCTCTGGTAAATGCTGGTATAATCAATGAGTTATTACGACTTGCAAGCTCCCCTGGTATTTAAAACACCCCGGTTTGCTAATACCTGGTCACCATGTACTAGTTTGTCTAAGTAACCACTTCTTTGCGTTATAACGTTGTCAGAAATACGCCCACAAAAAGCTTTCGACACAAATGAAATTGCACCGGTAGGAGTTATCGAAAATAAAAACTTGATGGTGTTGTTGTGTTTGTAGTTCGACCATCTTTGCGCTCTGTCAGTTAAGTGATTGGATCTTTGTATAAACACTTCAAAGCGATCTATTATACTAATACACCTAAGGTATGACCGTTTGAACACTACTTACTGGCATATTCTTGATAATGTTGTCTATATCTGGCCATTTATTATTTAAATGTTGTTTAAAACTATTAGAAACATAGTAATGTTATAGATTTTACTGTTAAAAAGACAGAGGCATACTTTAGATATATATAAATCCAAATACTAGCTATAACAAATTTATAATTAAATGGTAGTATATATGTATTAATTTCTGTTGTAGGATGGACAAATACAAGAACTTTCATTTTTGGACAATCATTTTGTTGTATATGCAAACTGTGCATTTTCGGTAGTGAAAATTACTTTTGGAAAATTGAAATGTCTGTTTTGTACTGGAAAGAATGACTGCAAGCACTTGGAATTTGTAGGTAAACTCTTTAACAAATATGAACATTGGGATTTGCCCGAAATTTTGACAAATATATGAAAAGCTAGAGAAATATAATAAATAAAAGTCAATACAAACTAAAATGTAGTTCATACAACAGAATACCGTAACAATAAATTGTTGAAATGAAACATCAAATTTTTAGAGATGTGAATAACATTTTTGTAAAGAACAATTAAGGTCTGAAAGCCATCCTAAGTAAGAAAGACTGCCCTTTTTGTGGACATTCTTCCACCTGAGTGTTTAGATGAGAAAACAGTTTCTATCCTAGTTACAAAGTACAGATGCCTTGAGGTTGTATGTAAGATATTCATTACATTTTCTTGTATTAAGAATATTAAAATAATACACTAGATCTTAACCATATACTAGATATACCTGCCACATGTCGGATTCCTACTCACATCAGTATTTACAGTGATATAGCAGTTTGACTTCTTTGACCACTAGACATACAAGGCCATCCAGGATAAAAGAACATGTCTTTTTATATGTAGAATAAACAATGACCTTGAAATCCAGACTGGTATAAAACCTACTAAAACAACTAAAAGGCCAGTCCTACTGCAAAGACTTATACAAGTCTCAAGTGACCAGTCCCTTATATTTATATTACCAATTCAACATTTTATTTTAACTTGTTTGAGAATATTTCAAAAATATGTGCAATCATGATTGCAAAAGAGACAACTCTCCACAAAAGCCCTGAATTACAAAAAAAAATCAACTAGAGGTCACTGTACAGCATCAACAATGAGCAAATCCCATACCGCATGGACAGCTATAAAAAGCGCGACAGATGTAAAAAAAAATTCAAACCAGAACACCAACAGACTGATTGCTGTTGAAAGCCCAACCCTCCACCAACCTGGGACAGTGGCGTAAAAGTGCAACATGAGAACAAACTATCAAAGTCATTTGAAAAAAGGCTAGCTCATCACAGGGATACAAATAGAAATACATCTAATAAAAAACACAAAGTTGACGTGGGATGGGTACTTTTAAAGCCTAAAACACACAGGGACTCGGTTAGCAGATTAAACTTTTGTTAATGTTTTTTAATTTTTATCAGTATTTCCTGTCTCTGTGTATTACTTTATTAACGTATTTGACAGACTAGAGGCACACCTTAAGAAAACAGCAATATTATGCATGTAATTGTAGGCCTTTAAATACATATTTAAACATTCCAAAGAAGTTACAGAGATCAATGTTTATAAGTATTTACTGATGTATTGCATAAGAGCTTTAGGTCCCTTCTGGGCTGCCATGCTGATTCATTTTTCACATAAAATCATATAATTTAATATTGTATTGATTACCTTTGGTATTTTAGTATTTACTTCAGATGAAAATCTTTATGAAGATTACATACGTCAAAACAAGTTGTAATAGTTCGTGTGACTACTTATGTAAATTATGAAACACTTTTCTCTGCATCAATACTTCATAGATCACTGAATACATTCCCACTTTGGCTGTAATTTATGCTAAATGTTAAATAAAATTACATGTTTATCATGTTTGTTAATGGTTGACAAAACTTACAATTTTAAGAATCGTTGTTTCTTGTTATCATGCCCAAAATACTTTAGTAGAGAAGCATGCTAATACTGTGATTTGTCTTACATATATGAACAAGATAAACAAAAATGTCAATATTAATTTTAGAACCATCAGCTTAAAATTAGGTCATGGTTTCCCTTCATCTTGTGAATATGTGTATAGAGACAAATTTGAAATGATGCAAGTTTTAATCACGAAACTTTCTACTCATGATATTAAAGAATTGGAATGTTACTCAATATCAAAGAGGTAGGGCCAATTTGTCCAGATTTTTTTTTCACAGAAGGGCCAATTTCAAAAAGTGCCGACAGAATAAAATTTACTATAAAAACAAAAAAATAAAAATGCTTTTTGATCAATATCTCGATTTACATATATTATGATATGTGTGATAAATAGTTGATTTAACCCTCAAAAAGGATGAAAGTCCAATATGCGGAATTTAGGGTGTGTTTAGGTGGGAAAAACAGGGAATCCCCACAGAAGGACATTTCAAACCAAAAAAAAAGCTAGTTTTTTGTGACTGTTGTAATTTATACTACTTTTTCCCTCAAAAATGAAATTGGTTGTGTGTCCTTATTACATAAAAAACAACTTTTTAATGAAAAAATGTAACATCGCTAAATTGTACCGATATAGCTCCTTAATAAGAAAATTATGGTCAAGCATCGCCGTGGCTCCATCAGTAGAGCATAGAACTACAAATGAAAGATTGTTTTGAAGATAGGGTTCGAATCTCGCTCAGACTTTTTGCATTTTTTGTGTTGTTATATTAAAGTTTAATGTTTCTATCATATTTTTTCGGAAGTTTGCTTAATTCATAGAGTCATTCTGGTTCATTTTGACTATATAGTTTACTAGTATACCATTTTATTAAAGAAAAAAAAAATAATGTATCGCTTATTGTGTGCATTCCTACGACTGTCTTGACTTACTTTCTATTCAAGACGTATTTGCATTTATTACATATATGCAAGGAACAACTGCCGTCAAACTGGTGTACTGAGGTGCCTGTACATAACCAATAACACGAGAATTGATTCTATAGCAATGAAGCCCAAATGTTGCGTGTGTAATATACACATAACTTAAAATAAGGCCATTGTATACAAGTTTCAAAACAACACAAACAATTTTTCGAAACCTTTTTGAACATGGTATTATATGTAACAAATGCAGTCAACAGAAATTTTGTCGCCAATTCACTAACTGTGTAGAATTTTACCACCGTCCCTGCACCGGTACCTAAGTCATCAGAAAATAAAACAACACCACAGAACAAATCAATTACACTACAAATCGTGATTGTAGGTAAAACATCAAGAAGCTGTTGCATCTGTATCACAACGAAGGGCCCATTTGTTAAAATACCAGAAAAGGCCATATTACATGTGTTTGTAACACAAGGTGTTCTATGACCAACTGATGTAAGATGTTGTCCGGTTAAAATATATCTTATCTTATCTTATCTTATAGACGATAAAACCTTAAAGACCAGGACAAATACAGATATACATATATTCAGAATGAGAAAAACAGCATCCCATTTGAATTTGTTCGATATTATTTGGCTTCTTGACAAGTTACGTGGTATGGTACCTTATGCGCATAAAGGGTGTTAACAATTAAACAAAATCAATATAAAAAAATCAATAGTCTTGGCCTTGTTTTGTAGGAATACCTGTTCAAGGTATGAAAATAGATGATGTGACGTATTTTCGTGTACTATAATTAGCATCTATCGGGCTATTTAAAACATGATTTACCTATCTAATCGAATGAAAAGAATTCAGGGAAAATGGCCCTAGCTCTTTTACAAATGGCATTAATGAATTCACGCAATAATTTACAATTGCAAAGTAATAATGGATGTAGTTTGTGGCCTGTAAATTGTTTTTAACATTTGTTTAAAAATGATGTTCAGGACCAGATTTTTGCCAGGAAGAAAAAGTACGCTGTTAATAAGCTAACATTCTGTATGTATGTGCCTGTCCTAAGTCAGGATCCTGTAATTAAGTGGTTGTCGTTTGTTGATGTGTTACAATTTTTAAAAATTTTTGTACATAAATTAGGCTGATCATTTTCTCCTAATTGTTTTACATTTTCATTTCGTGGCCTTTTAGAGTATGGGCTTTGTTCATTGTTGAAGGCTGTACGATGACATATAGTTGTTATTTTTATGTCATTTGGTCTCTTGTTGAGAGTTGTCTCATCTTTTTTATATTGTAACTTATCTAGTCTGGACCGATGGAGGACATTCCAATTTCCTGTTGCATTTCATGATGCTGCAGGTTGCTAAAACTTCATTTTGGGCAGAGATCTATGTTTAACATAGACCAGTTTAAGTTATCTCTTCATTTAAAGGAATTGTATGTAATTGGGAAATATATTGAAACTGAATTTTATATATTGATATCAAAATAACATGTTCATAGCAAAGAGTTTTAGCGGTAAAGGGAGTTCAAATGGGAAAATGCATTGTCAACTTTGAACATACATTCAGTAACCATTGCACCTTTTGTTTACTGTTTTCTTTGAATTCAGATGGCAGTTTTATAACTCCTTCCATGTCAAGTGTATTGCAGTGTTTCGAGTAGTATTGATTGATTGTTGATTGATTAACGTCCAGTGGCAAATATTTCATGCATATTCAGGACGAGAACAAGTTAACAAGAAATACAATAGGTAGGTCCTGTAATATAGGTCGTCCGGGATTAAGGTCGGGAAATTTGACTTCCACGGGAAAATGAGGAATATTGGATGAGGACAGAAATTTAGCCTTGCAACAGGCCACCTACGGACCCCTCAAAGAAGTTGTTGCAAGGGTTCTTAACGTGCAAAGAACGTGGCACTTTCTCTACACGAGGCATCGGATTTAACGTCCCCATTCTGACCGGACGTGACTGCGAACTTGTACATCCCGCACAGCCAAACGGACGCCCCACTTTAGCGAGGGTTTTACCGCCGGTCGGAGGAAGACCAATGGTGACCATATTTCTATTCCCAGTCACCCTTGGGGTTGTTTCGAGTAGTAGTCAATCTTCAACATGTAAAAGAAAATTTGCGTAAACCCACCAAATCCTTTGTCTGCAGCTCAGAATACTCATTTCTCTCTCGGCATGATTTACCCAACTCTGCCCTGGAGCACATCTCTTTGAATCAGCATATCTAAGTCAGATTCACGAAATAAAGCTATTATCGAACAGCTTACTTTATCAAGTGTATTGTGTTGGTAATTTTTAGTAGGATAAGCTTGCAATCTTCGTTTTCCCAACTTTAGTCATAAAAGCTGCATGCCTTAAAGGTGAATCAATTGTAAAATTTCATCATTGAAATATGTTTGAAATATGTGTAAACTTTGCCTCTAAGAAATTATTTGTCAACAATTTCTGAAACTTGGCAGTTAAAATAACCTCCTTCTTACCGCAGTCGACACAGATACCCCTAGGTCACCAAACGAAACCTTGGCTTTACCATATAAACTGTTTGTCAAAACTGATTTGAAGGGTTTTGCTCATATAAGTTATTTCGTTATTTATAGGGTTTGAAGACAAAGTTACAATGGGGCTAGCTAGATTTGATTGATTGATTGATTGTTGGTTTCTTAACGTCCAGTGGCAAATATTTCAAGCATATTCAGGACGAGAACAAATTAACAAAAAATACACTAGGTAGGTTCTGTAATAGGGGCGTCCGGGATTAAGGTCGGGAGAAATTTAGACTGCCACGGGAAATGAGGGAATATTGGATAGCGACAGAAATTTAGCCTTGCAACAGGTCACCTACGGACCCGTCAAAGAGTTGTTGCAAGGGTTCTTAACGTGCAAAGAGCCTTGCACTCTCTTTACACGAGGCATCGGAGTTAACGTCCCTATTCTGACCGGACGTGGCTGCAAATTTGTACATCCCGCACAGCCAAACGGACGCCCCACTTTAGCAAGGGTTTTACTGCCGGTCGGAGGAAGACCAATGGTGACCATACTTCTATTCCCCAGTCACCCTTGGGGAAGGGGGCTATATTAGAGAGACTCCTCTAGAACACTCGCTTATGTTGAGAGAAGATTTATCAGTGGCCAAAGACCTGATGATAGAGTTTTAGATCTTGATGATTTGATACTAACTCCTATGAAAACAGTAGATGAGCTGGCAGAGCTATATGTCAGATTTCTAGAAGACAGGGATTTCCCTAGGAAAACTGGTTAGATCAATCTGCTTATTACTTTGATTGATTGATTTTGGAGTTTTAACGCAACTTTTAAGCACCGCATTTTGTCTTTTCGTGATGGCTAGTTTTTATTGGTTGAGGTATTAGCCGGAGTGCCCGCAGAAACCACCGACCTTCGATAGGAAAACTGACAAACCTAGTGATGTGCAGAAAAACATTCAAGCGAAAATGTTATTGGTAATTCTGATCCGTACTTGGTGAAAATCTGGGAAACTTAACAATTATTCTGGAAGCAGCATAAGTTGCAGACACTTTTCTTAAAATGTACAAGACAGCATAGATGGTAGAAATTTCTTCCACAGCTTTAGCTGCCGTAGAAAAAATACGATATAACAAAACTTAACTATTGCCTTTGGTCGAAGATGTGGTGACTTTAAATAATTACTCAAAATCAATCGCTGAAAAAAGAAGAAATAAGGTATAAATGACCAGGAACAATATGTGGAATTTGCAAAATGTGTCTTGCAGAAAATTTACTTTTATAATTTTGAGGTTTCCTATATTTTTTTTTGTTTTTTTAATTTTGTTGGCCTCTTCTCTGAATCTTTTAGATTGATTGTTGGTTGCTTAACGTCCAGTGGCAAATATTTCATGCATATTCAGGACGAGAACAAATTAACAATAAATACAATAGGTAGGTTCTGTAATAGAGGCGTCTGGGATTGAGGTCGGAGAAATTTAGACTGCCACGGGAAATGAGGGTATATTGGATAGGGACAGAAATTTAGCCTTGCAACAGGTCACCTACGGACCCCTCAAAGAGTTGTTGAAAGGGTTCTTAACGTGCAAAGAGCGTGGCACTCTCTTTACACGAGGCATCGGATTTAACGTCCCCATTCTGACCGGACGTGGCTGCAAATTTGTACATCCCGCACAGCCAAACGGACGCCCCACTTTGACGAGGGTTTTACCGCCGGTCGGAGGAAGACCAATGGTGACCATACTTCTATTCCCCAGTCACCCTTGGGGTTAATCTTTAGCAGGGTTTTGTTTTGCCTTTGACTTACTTGTATACAAAGTTCCCAATGTTTCCTCTCATATTCACTTTATGATTTTGATGATGCTAGAAAGTTTTTTTATTTGATTGATTGATTGTTGGTTGCTTAACGTCCAGTGGCAAATATTTCATGCATATTCAGGACGAGAACAAATTAACAATAAATACAAAAGGTAGGTTCTGTAATAGGGGCGTCCGGGATTAAGGTCGGAGAAATTTAGACTGCCACGGGAAATGAGGGTGTATTGGATAGGAACAGAAATTTAGCCTTGCAACAGGTCACCTACGGACCCCTCACAGAGTTGTTGCAGGGTTCTTAACGTGCAAAGAGCGTGGCACTCTCTTTACACGAGGCATCGGATTTAACGTCCCCATTCTGACCGGACGTGGCTGCAAATTTGTACATCCCGCACAGCCAAACGGACGCCCCACTTTAGCAAGGGTTTTACTGCCGGTCGGAGGAAGACCAATGGTGACCATACTTCTATTCCCCAGTCACCCTTGGGAGTTTTTTATTTGATTATCTGCATTTAGTAGGTTGGATATTTCTTTATTTTGTTTTGACAGTACAGATTTCATTTCTTTGTCTTTTTCTCCTGATGTCAACTTTGGTGTAAGCTTATAATTTTGCAAATGACCTCTGTAAAATTTCCTTCTTTCAATTTCAGTGAGTTTTTTCCCCTGATTTGTTACAATTTTTCCAATATTTTGTCTTTAAAAGATAAATTTGCACCCAAGGAACTCTAGATTTGAACTCGGCTAATGGAATGTTCATTTTTTGTTATTAGTTCATTATTACATGATAGTTGTTTGATCTTTGCAGTACACTAATGTTTCGACTATGGTTAGGCACTGTTTTATAATTTGAGATTTCTTGGGCATTTCCAACTAGTTTTGTTAGATCAATTTGTACTTGAGGAACTCTAGATTTGAACTCGGCTAATGGAATGTTCATTTTTGGTATTTGTTCATTATAACATGATAGTTGTTATATCTTTGCAGTACCCTTATGTTTTGACTATGGTTAGGCGCTGTTGTATAAATTGAGTTGTCTTGGGCATTTTCAACTTGTTTTTGTTAGATAAGTTTGCACCGAGGAACTCTAGATTTGATTGATTGATTGATTGATTGTTGGTTGCTTAACGTCCAGTGGCAAATATTTCATGCATATTCAGGACGAGAACAAGTTCACAATAAATACAATAGGTAGGTTCTGTAATAGGGCGTCTGGGATTAAGGTGGGAGGAATTTAGACTGCCACGGGAAATGAGGGTATATTGGATAGAGACAGAAATTTAGCCTTGCAACAGGTCACCTACGGACCCCTCAAAGAGTTGTTGCAGGGTTCTTAACGTGCAAAGAGCGTGGCACTCTCTTTACACGAGGCATCGGATTTAACGTCCCCATTCTGACCGGACGTGGCTGCAAATTTGTACATCCCGCACAGCCAAACGGACGCCCCACTTTGACGAGGGTTTTACCGCCGGTCGGAGGAAGACCAATGGTGACCATACTTCTATTCCCCAGTCACCTTTGGGGAGTTTTTTATTTGATTATCTGCATTTAGTAGGTTGGATATTTCTTTATTTTGTTTTGACAGTACAGATTTCATTTCTTTGTCTTTTTCTCCTGATGTCAACTTTGGTGTAAGCTTATAATTTTTGCAAATGACCTCTGTAAAATTTCCTTCTTTCAATTTCAGTGAGTTTTTCCCTGATTTGTTACAATTTTTCCAATATTTTGTCTTTAAAAGATAAATTTGCACCAAGGAACTCTAGATTTGAACTCGGCTAATGGAATGTTCATTTTTGTTATTAGTTCATTATTACATGATAGTTGTTTGATCTTTGCAGTACACTAATGTTTCGACTATGGTTAGGCACTGTTTTATAATTTGAGATTTCTTGGGCATTTCCAACTAGTTTTGTTAGATCAATTTGTACTTGAGGAACTCTAGATTTGAACTCGGCTAATGGAATGTTCATTTTTGGTATTTGTTCATTATAACATGATAGTTGTTATATCTTTGCAGTACCCTTATGTTTTGACTATGGTTAGGCGCTGTTGTATAAATTGAGTTGTCTTGGGCATTTTCAACTTGTTTTGTTAGATAAGTTTGCACCGAGGAACTCTAGATTTGATTGATTGATTGATTGATTGTTGGTTGCTTAACGTCCAGTGGCAAATATTTCATGCATATTCAGGACGAGAACAAGTTCACAATAATAACAATAGGTAGGTTCTGTAATAGGGGCGTCTGGGATTAAGGTCGGAGGAATTTAGACTGCCACGGGAAATGAGGGTATATTGGATAGGGACAGAAATTTAGCCTTGCAACAGGTCACCTACGGACCCCTCAAAGAGTTGTTGCAAGGGTTCTTAACGTGCAAAGAGCGTGGCACTCTCTTTACACGAGGCATCGGATTTAACGTCCCCATTCTGACCGGACGTGGCTGCAAATTTGTACATCCCGCACAGCCAAACGGACGCCCCACTTTGACGAGGGTTTTACCGCCGGTCGGAGGAAGACCAATGGTGACCATACTTCTATTCCCCAGTCACCCTTGGGGAT